>VMDR010019715.1:0-18139 GCA_007922815.1 Macrotus californicus | reverse complement strand
CCCTGATGATTACCCTCCATGTGATCTCCATTTCTATGATTCTGTTCCTGTTCTAGTTGTTTGCTTAGTTTGTTTTTGTTTTTATTTTAGGTTCGGTGGTTAATAACTTTTAGTTTGTTGTCATTTTACTGTTCATATTTTTTATCTTTTCTAAAACAAGTCCCTTTAACATTTCATATAATAAGGGCTTGGTGATGATGAACTTCTTGAACTTGACCTTATCTGGGAAGCACTTTATCTGCCCTTCCATTCTAAATGATAGCTTTGCTGGACAGAGTAATCTTGGATGTAGGTCCTTGCCTTTCATGACTTGGAATACTTCTTTCCAGCCCCTTCTTGCCTGCAAGGTTTTTTCTGAGAAATCAGCTGACAGTCTTATGGGCACTCCTTTGTGGGTTACTGTCTCCTTTTCTCTTGCTGCTTTTAAGATTCTCTTCTTATCTATAATCTTGGGTAATGTAATTATGATGTGCCTTGGTGTGTTTCTCCTTGGGTCCAAGTTCTTTGGGACTCTCTGAGCTTCCTGGACTCCCTGGAAGTGTATTTCCTTTGCCAGATTGGGGAAGTTCTCCTTATTATTTGTTCAAATAATTATTCAATTTCTTTCTCTTCCTCTTCTCCTTCTGGCACCCCTATGATTCAGATGTTGGAACATTTAAAGATGTCCTGGAGGTTCCTAAGCCTCTCCTCATTTTTTTGTATTCTTGTTTCTTCATTGTGTTCTGGTTGAATGTTTCTTTCTTCCTTCTGTTCCAAATTGTTGATTTGAGTCCCAGTTTCCTTCCTGTCACTGTTGGTTCCCTGTACATTTTCCTTTATTTCACTTAGTATAGCCTTCATCGTTCATCTAATTTGCAACCATATTCAACCAATTCCCTGAGCATCCTGATTACTAGTGTTTTGAACTGTGCATCTGATAGGTTGGCTATCTCTTTGTCGCTTATACTTGTATCTTTTCTGGAGCTTTGGGCCACTTTTTTTGTCTTGGCGCATCTGCTATGTATAAGGGGTGGAGCCTTAGGTGTTCACCAGGGCGGGGCAACCAGGTTGCTGCGTTGTGATGCTGTGTGTGTGGGAGGGGTTTGAGAGGGAACAGTGCTGCTTGCTCTGCTCTCTGCCAGTTTTCAGTCACTTCCCCTGCTGCCCACAATCAAACAGGGCCCATCTGATGCTGATTCCCGGGTGGGTGGGCTTGTGTATGTTCTAGGACCCTGTGGGTCTCTCCAGGGGTCTCTCCTGTGAGGCTGGGAGTTTCTCCCGCCGCCACCTCAACCCCCACAGGTGTTTTCAATCAGAGGTTCGAGGCTTTATTTCCCCACGCTGGGACCCTGGGTTGCTCCGTCTGTTTTGCTCCCCAGTTGTTCCTCCCGGTTTATCTGCACGTGGGTGTGGGACCCGCCATCCTCCAGCCATCACCTCCCCATGAGTCCTCTCTGCCTGGTTGCTGGTCTCCACCCCTCCTACCAGTCTGGGTGAGTGTTTCTTCTTTAACTCCTTGGTTGTCGGACTTCCATACAGTTTGATTTTCTGTCAGTTCTGGTTGTTTTCTGTTTTTAAATTTGTTGTTGTCCTTTTGGTTGTTCGAGGAGGCACAGTGTGTCTACCTATGTCTCCATCTTGGCCAGAAGTTCCAAGAAAGACAAATTTTAATGAGAATGAAATATAATCTTGGGAAAATTTTCAGCTGGATTGGCCTTTGTGTTAGATTTTGAAGGATGACCTTTTAAAATGAGGAAATAACATAAGCAAAGGCACTGAGACTGGAAAGCAATGAATGAATCTGGAGAATTTGAGTAATTCTGTGAATTAAAACCTAGGGAATCATGACTGGCAATGCTGTGTAGGAATCAGTGATTCCCAGAGAACTAGCAAGACATGCTAAGGACTTTGGAATTTATTTTACTTGTCAGAAGATGCCATCAAAGTTAAGAACAAAAAGAAAAATTAGTCATTGTCTTCTTTCTTTCTGTTCTGTTCCCTCTCTATTTCTTTTTTATTTTACCACTGATTAAAGAGTTGCTTTTAATTAAGACAGTTGTCAACCCTGGCTAGCCTTTCCCTTTGCCTTACGATGGACCTGCTGTCAGTCCCTCTGGATGTTGTTATGATTATTTACTCTCTGCTGTGATCTTAACTTACATTTACATTATCTAAATGACAAAGTCTTTATAATACATATTCTAATGACTTGAGCTTCTTCCATGATTAGTTTTTAATAAAAAACACTATAGATCAAATTTGGCTTGGGTCAAATGTTGATAATATAAACCAATTAGTGGATGTTTGCTTATATTAGCATAAAACAGGCACTCTAATTTTTATCCTCAGCCATGGACATTTTTTAAAATTGCTTTTAGAAAGAGAGGGAGAGAGGGAGAGAAACATCCATGTGAGAGAGAAACAGTGATTGGTTGGCTCCCGAACATGCCCAGACTTTGGACCGGTGCCCAACTGGGGACTGTATGCAGTGGGACAAAGGGTCACACTCCCCGACTGGGGATAGAACCTGAAACCCAGGTATGTGCCCTGACTGGCAATCAAAACAGAAACCTTTCGGTAATGGAAGGATGCTCCAGCCATCTAAGCCATACTGACCAGAGCTAACACAGGCACGCTTGACATAGAGCTCCTTGTTTCAGTGCTGCAGTCCCTTGGGAACATAGTTTCTTCAGCATTGTTTAGTCATGACATTGATAAGAGGGAAAAAGTCAATTTCTGAGTGGCTTTGTGGTGTGTGGAGCTGGCACGTTCTCCCCACATCTGTGTGGTGTTTCTCTGAGGACTCCAGTTTTCTGCCACATCCCAAGGATGTGCACCCAAGGTGAATTGCTGTGTTCACATTGTCCCAGGCCCAGTGAGTGTGGATGTGCCCTGCCATGGAAAGGGGTCCTGTCCCAGGTTGCAGTACTGCTTTGTGCCACTTGAGACCCTAAACTGAAATAAGTGAGTTGGAAAATCACTCTTAACTCATTTTTATTCATCTTTCTTAATTGTGTGTATAGCTCACATTTGTGTCAATGTTTAATATTAGAAATGTTTAGGGTCTTTATTTTGAAATTTGGTAATGTTTCTGTGACCGAAAATGTGCCATGGAAAAGTAACTCTTGTTTATACCAATTAGCTTAGTGTAAAACTGATGTCGTTTCACCTAAAGTTGCAGTTCCTAAGAGTTTTCAACTCATTTGGGTCAACACCAAGGAGTGCAATTGCTGTATTGCACAAGTATGTTTAGTTTTGTGAGAAACTGACTAAACTCTCTTCCAAAGTGGCTATGCCATTTTGCATTCCCATGAGCAATGAATGAGAGTTCCTGTCCTCCATACTCGGCAGCATTCGGTGTTGCCAGCGTTTCGGATTTGGGGCATTCTCATAGGTATGTAGTGGTATCTAATTTGCAATTCTCTAATGATGCATGATGTTGAGAATCTTTTCATGTGATTTTTGCCATCTGCATATCGTTTTTGGTGAGGTGTCTGTCCAGTTCTTCAGCTAACGTTTCCATTGTTTACTTTCTTATTGTTGAGTTTTAAGGGTTCTTTGATTTCTGGGACAGTCCTTTATCAAATATGTCTTTCGCGAATATTTTCTGTCAGTCTGTGGCCTGCCTTCCCATTCTCTTGGCCTAGATCAGTTCTTTGAATGAAAACAAATTAAATTAAAAAATTTTAACTTAAAATTTTAAAGTGAGAAGAAATAGCGACTGTGAAACCGAAGAAGCTTGTATGTGTCTGTTTCTCCTGCAAAACATTAAGTGGCTTGATTGTTTTCTAGTCTCTAAACACACATTTTCACTTTGAAGTAATTTTAGACGTACAGAAGAATTGCAAAGTTAACACAGAGAGTTGCTGTTTATCATTCCTCCAGCTTCTCTTACTGTTAACACCTTACATAACCATGGTACGTGCTCACAACTAAGAAAGTAATGTAGGAACTAACCTATTAACTGAAGTTCAGACTATTAGGGTTTGATCCGCTTTTCCAATAACGTCATTCCGCTTCAGGGTCCAATCTAGGATAACACCTTACATTTAGTTATCATAGCTTGCATGTCCATTCATTTTTTCTGGTTTCTCTGTCCTTCCTTATTTTTATGACTTTGAGTACCAGCAGATATTTTGTAGAAAATCTCTCAATTTGTGACTGTCTGATGATGTCTCATGATTAATTTGATGGGGGTCGTGGACTTCTGGGAAGAATACCACAGAGGCAATGTGCCCTTCTCATCCTGACATATTAGTGGGTACATAACATCAACATGACTCACATTGGTGATGTTAACCTTGATCACCTGATTAAGGTGGTGTCTGCCCAGTTTCTGTCCTGTCCCATTTCACGTTCTATTCATAAGCAGCTAGTCACTAAATCCAGACCACACTCAAAGGAGGGTAATTAAGCTCTATCTCCTGGAACCACATTAATTAACAGATACCACAATAATTAATAAATGTTGTGGGGTGATACTTGGAGGCTATGCTAATGTCCTATATCTTCTTAAAGTTTTGCCCACTACATTTAGCATCCATTGGCAGAATTACCCTGCAGCACTAATTACTGTAGAATTTAGTGATATTTTTCTACTTCTCTCATTCCTTCTACATTTATTATTTGAAATAATTCTTAAAATAATATTTGTCTCTTTGCCCCCACTTATTTATGTATTCAATCATTTACTTATATTATAGATATTTTTTTTCTTCTTTGGGTTATAATCCTCTACTACTGCTTATTTTGTTGCTCAAATTGTCCCAGATCTGGGCATTAGGAGCTTTTACAGGTTGGCTCCTATACCCTTTTCACATGTCCCCATTTTTTTTTAATTCATCTTGAGTACTTCCTTACTTTCTGACCCAAATGCTGCCTAGCTTATATATTCCCTGCCCCATGATTAGAAATCTGCTAGAAAACACACACACACAAATACTGCAATGTTTATTTCTGTATCTCTTCTCATGTATGTACATACTAAAAGTCATGTATTCACACCAAAACCCATACTCCAATTTAACACCTGAGTTCTTGACGGCCTTCCAACTTTCTGCATCTGTAAGTTCCTTGTCCAGCAGTGAGAAACCTGGCTTCCATTAACCCCAATATATTAACTTGTTTGGTCAGCCTCCTCTATGATCCCAATCTCTTGCCCACACTGCTGACACCTCAGCTCACCATTCTTGCCTGCACTTCTTCCCTCCCCCCCTAGTGGCCTCAGTGCCATACCCTCCCCACAGGAAAGAAGAAGGAGAGGAGTGGCCTGTAGTTTAGTGTCCTGAAGAGGCATTTTTCAACCAATAGGACTTCAGATAGGCCTCCACAGCCATCTTGGAATTTGGTCTTGGGGACTCAGAGACCCCTAGATTCTTCCTATGAAAACTTCTGAGGCAAGTGTTGGTTATATTTTCTATCTGGAGCCTCCGGTTACCTCCTATTAGCTTTTCCTAAGACACTTTGAGTTATCAAAGCAGGTGCTACCTCAGAGGTACGGGGAAGGATCTTCTTTAGACCAAAATATAATTCTCACTTGACCAATGAAGTCACCTCAGTGTGGCTGGAAGAAAACCTTTCTTAAGTAGCTTATAAAACAAACACAACCTCCCTCACATTAACCCCTATTTTTATTTCACAAACTAGCCTAGACATGTACTTTGACTTCGTGGTTAGGACCAGTTCTGCCATGAGCTTGTTATGTCTTCTCAGTGGCTCTGGGAGAAGTAGGTGATATTTTCCCCCATCTAGTAGGAACTCAGTTTTGCTTGGCCATGTGGACAGCCCCTGTTGAGTCAGGCATGGCTTTCCTGCCTGGATGCTCTTCTCTGTAACCAAACCCACACCACCCCTCTTGACAATCTATAGTCACAAATGGGACTTAAAAGTGGGCATAGACAAAATGGCAGGGGAAGTTTTTTTTCAAGAAAATAAGGTCCTGGTAGGGTCAGTAAATTAGTATATTTGTGAGTCAGTTTCCTTTTCTCAGCACCCTTTGTTGGATTTTCTCAAGCTTTTTGTGACTCATTGGAACACAAGCTTATGACTCTCTCTATACATTACTTAATAGGTGAGCATGCAGCAAATAACTTATTTTCAGGCACCTTGTGAAATGCAGGGATGATTGATAATTGCTGAATTTCCAGAAAAAACACATCACCAGATAGAGCAAGTTGGAAAATGAGTACAGAGATTTGAAAGTCTTAAACCACAATTCTAGGTCTTAATGCATAGTGGATTACTATAAATATGGAGAGTGTACCTATTAATTTCTGAAAGAAATAAACAAACCAGTGTATTGCTTTTACACAGTATTCATTGAGCATTGACAAAGTCATCATTTCACCATATTTTGGATTTTCTTATGTGTCATCAGGGAGAGAAATTGAATTTTTTATTTGGGCCTGTCATATCTAAATGATGAAAATTGCTAGTAAATTAGCTTAAAAATGTGTGTCTTTTGAAGTTTGGCATATAACAAGTGAGATTTCAGACAGAGGATCAGTGGCAAAGGATGGATAATAGGAAGAAGTCATTAAAGTTATAAAGGCAGCACTTTTAGGGAAGATTAAACTTGAGGGAAGAAAAACATGAAAGTATTTGTTACAGGGTTAATTCTTCTCTAGCTGGTCCAAATTCAAATATTGAGCATCTTCCATGTGTGGCCATGACAGTGATGGTAATGGTGATTGAGAAAGGTAACTATCTCTGTGGGACATGAGTGGGACATGGTGATGGGGTCTGTGCAGAGCCGTGGGGCCTGCCTGCATCACTATCCAGCTAGAGTGATGCCTGCAGTTTCTCCCAATAGAATGACATTTATATCTTTGTATCATAATTTGGGTTTCTGAATGCTCCTGATATCAGAACAGAGAACTATCCTAAATATTAATAACCATCAAAAATCTAGATGAACAACTTCACTCACAGCAGTTAGAAAAATCCACGAACATGGAATGGGAGTGAACTGGGCAGTAGATAATTATTACCAAGGTGAGGACTGTTCTGCTGAGAGCAAAAGGAGGGAGGAGCAAAAAGAAATACACTGAACATTCTACAGTGAGACCTCAAGCTGTGGATCTGGAAGATTCAGATATTCAGAGGTGATGAAGGGAAAAAAGGTTTTATCAGAGCTACTTTCTTTTTTTTTCTTCCTTCTTTTTCTTTCTTTCTTTCTTTCTTTCTTTCTTTCTTTCTTTCTTTCTTTCTTTCTTTCTTTTTCTTTCTTTCTTCTAGCCATACCTGCCATTTCTTCTATTTAAAATGTAATTAATATAATAGAAGCATAAGATATCAGTAGAAACCATTTCACCCACAGATTCCTGTTCTGCATAAACATGAGGCAACTCCTAAAAAGTTTGTATCCAATTATATAATCTTGTAAGCAATTTACTGTTATTTAAAGCTTCAATGCTGTTGTCAAACCCAACTAAAATATCATATGCATGTTTTATTTCAAATGAATTAAACAATAAACCTTCGAAGCAGACATTAACTTTAGGTAATTGTCTGCCTCTGAAAGTTAAACGCTCCAAGAACTACAAAGAACACTTAGCTGACAAGGTCATGCACAAAGGGTACCCTGTTTAGATTTGATATTCAAACACATTTCGTTAGACAGTGGTGCCAACTTGAGCTTTTATCTTTTTAATGTTATGACTCGGTAATGATTCTTGTTATAAAAATTTGTATTGTTAGGACACCAAAAAAAACAACAAAAACAGTTTTCAAAAATTGGGCAAGGAATAGTAGTTTTATCCTTAGCACAGAGGACTTATTTTTAGTTTTCTCTCACATTTTGCTTCTATTCTTAACCCATTATAGTCTGTTTGCATATAACAACTAGAGTAATCTTCTAGCAGTGTAAGTAGGATTATGTCACCTTCTCCTTTAACTTTCCATTGGTTTTCCTTATATTTAAAATCCAAAATCCCTTATTCTTGCTATAAAGCTGAAAACAATGAGCTGTTTCTCCCCAGGTTCATTGCATGACACTCTTCCATTTGCTCTCTCTGTTCCAATCACACAGACCACCCTCTGTTTCTAGATGATAAACTGCCTGGTTCAGTCATACCTTAGACTAGGGTTGTTGCTGTTCATCCTGCCTAGAAAGCTCTGCTCCCTGATTTTTGCATGACTGGCTGCTTTAATCAGGTTCCATTCAAATGTCACTCCTCCAAACCTAAGGGCACCCTTGATCCCAGTCAATATCATGTCACCTGGCTTTATTTTTTTAAATATTATTTTTCATTATCTAAATTTATCTTGTTCAATCTTCTACTTATTTTTTGTCATCCCTCTGTAAGAGTGCAATGAATGTAGTGAATGAAGAAGGGGCATTATCTGTCTCCCTGCCCCCTTCTATACTTTTAGACTGACAACAATTTGGAACTACGTAAATACTTCTTCAATGAGTAAGTAAATAAATTATTTTTTCTTTTCTTCATTGGTTAATTGACAACCCACAGATACTGCACATAGTAAACTAGATGTGTTTTAACTACTTTGTATACACGGAGAGTTTGGTAAATATTATGAGTTCCTATAGATCTGGTTTCCCTGGCCTTTGACTTAGTAAGGGCAGATCTTTTTGTCTAGAATAAAAATGGTACTGGTTAATAGGAACATGATCTCTTAAGATCAGTTAGTCATACAACACAAAGTGCTAATTAAATACAATATAATATAAATTTAAAAGGGGGGGCCTAAGAAGAACAATATCCTGTAATAAAAGTTAAGTGAATGTGGTTTCTCTCTCTCTTTCTCTCAAAATATCTTATTGTATTGTATCCACCTTCTTGTGATGTCGTGAGATAATACAAGGCCTGTATCACGAGATGAAGCGAGGTGAGTGAGGTGGGAATTACGATGTAGTATTAGGCTGCTCTAAGGGCGACTTGGACACAAGCACTGTGAGACCACAACAGCTGATTTGATAAGGAGGCAGCCACTTGTGACTGATGAGCGGTGAACGTCTACAGCCAGGATGCGCCGAGAAAGGGATGACATATCACGGGCAAGACTTGGAGATTTCGTCATTCTATACAGAACGTGCGATTTCAAACTTGAGAATTGTTCATTTCTGGAATTTTTCATTTAGTATTTCAGGAAAACAGTAGAAACTGAAACCTTGGAGAGCTACATCTTGGATAAAGAGGGACTACTCTATATAGATTGGCCAAGAGAAGTCTTATTCTCAGTGTCAAGGCCTAGATATCAGCTTGCAACTGGAAAGGGTGTCGACAGAAAGGGCCAGGACTCTTTGATGCTTTCTAGATGTACTGGGAAAATGGAATAATGCGAGGCACATAGTGAGAAAGCCAATCCATGGGCAAAACCAGTAGTAAATTGTTGAGTATGGGAAAATTTTCTACAAAAGAAAAAGTCAAGGAGAGCAACCAACGGAAGTTTAAAGAGTGAGTCTCTGTGTGCGACCTTGGGGATAAAGGGTGGTTAAAATGGATCTCGATGGTCTTCTTCGAAGGAGGGATAAATTTCTGAAAGTGAAGTTCGGGTTGTGTGTGGAGGAAGGAGCAGGCTAGCTCAAGCTTTGTCCTTGGTGGTAATTAAGGAGAAATGAAGTACAGTTTTGGGACTAAGTGTATGGGAGTGAGACTCTAGCCATTTTGAGCAACAGGTCATAGAATCAAACATTTTCTGTCCACCGTCACCATCTTGAGACCCTGTGCAGGTATGGACAGCCTACAACTGACAAGCAGTAACCTTGCTGGGTAACAGAACCCATTTCAAAAGCCATGGGCAAGACTTTAACGTGGGGTCCAGGAGTGAACTTCAGGAGTCTGTGAACTCCTGAAACCACACCCACACGTCCATGATGATATCCTACATGTATTTATTTCTGGGGAGACTATTCATAACTTCTTGGATTCTTCAAGGGGTCTGAAATTTTTAAAAGGGCAATGTACTCAGCTGGATGGCTTTGCCAATGCTACAGTTTTAGTGAAAACATTGCCCCACGTTTCCCTTAGGCAGTGACAGTCAAGCGGATCCATCAAAGGGGCAAAACTGGTACTAATAGCCTTTCTGCTGCTTGGTGAAGTTGTGAATGGCCGTCCACCAGGAAGTGGTCCTGCTACTCTGAAAGTAACTATGACAATCAGCTACTCTGAAAGGAGGATTCCTGTTACCGTGTGAATAAGACTGAATGGATTTTGGTGGAGAGACAAATGGCTGGTTCTCAAAAATACTATGAAAAACTATGCTTTGCATCTGTCTGGGTGTAAATTTGCTTTTGAATGACATTGTGATGGCAAACCATTTAAAGTGAAGAAACAAAGACAAAAATGTCATCTTTGTGGGCAGATATTTCTATTAGAAGGAAAAAATGTGATGGAAGTGCTTTTGGAGATGTGTTATTTCTCCGTGTTCTTTTATGCCGCAGTAAACATAGAGAAACATTTTTACTGTTACTCTTGTTTTAAAAAACTCAGTGGATGCGACGTTCACTTTTCGCATAAAAACTCTGTGAATCTGAGTTTTATGGTGGATACACAACAGTTTGGTGATACAGGCCCACTACGTCCATTATGGTGGTGATTTAGAAGGTTTGAACAACCACTGTTGTGCAATAGTATTTGTGAACTCTCATAAATGTTTACTGGAAATTCTTCATAACACATCAGGTGCTTACTCTCCTGAAGCTTTGGGCTCGAAATATTTCATTTATTGGGTAGAATGAATAATTCTAGCCCAAGATCACAAGTGCCAAGATACTTTTGTGACCTCTTAAATTTATTTAGTGTTTTTGGTATTTGTAGATGACAGCTTAACTTTTAAAATCATTAGAGAGGCTTTTAAAGAAGGGCTACCAGATAGGCCTAAAAATGTCCATGTCTCCCCACAGAGTGGCCTGGACATTGGAAAATCAGATTTCATACATATAACTTGCTGTTATTCCTTATTTACCCTGAAAAAATAAGATAGAAAAAACAGCACACTCAACTCAATAACAGATAAGAAAAGAGCACTTTTTCTTTCCTGAGACCTTGGGGTCAATTTGGATGTTTAGAGAATTTTTCTTTTTGTAGTTGGTGGGCAATATATATAGTAATGAGTTTATATCAAAGAAAATGACCTGCTTAAAACAGGAAAAAAGAGAACCAATTCTATTCATCTGAGACACCAGAAGTTGAAAATCCTTGATACTATTCTTTCTACCAACTGTCTCACTTCAGGAGTTCTCTTTTAATTTCCTCGACCCTCTTCATTTCAGAGAGGCTGAAGGTATCAACTCGAACCCAGATTCTCTCCGTGAGAAGGCTTGGGCTGTTCACTCCATGTTATTATCTGATAAGAAAGGACTTATATGCAGAAGCCACTGTCACTCAAACACTCTTCATTCCATCCAGCCTTGGGAGTCCTAACAGCAGAGCTGTCCCCGCTGCCCTTGGGGCTTTTGCTCTTAAGGCTTTACTTTGCTCTGTGACTCAATTGCCACTTGACTTTTGCTGACCTTTTGGCATCAAGATTTTGTCATCTTTTTAGTCTCAAGTGTCCTAATCACCATGACACTCTCTGCTTCACTTTAGCTACTATTCCTCACAGAACACAGAGAGCAGACAGAATGACAAAAATTTAGAAATGGCTTCACAAAACTGAATAATCTAACTTATAAGGACTTTACTTCCTAATTTTCCGTATTTGTTTTGTTGAAAGACTTGCTGTTGTTCTTCAGATTGAATATGACCAATGTGAGAATAATTCTGATTAACTCATTTTTTAACAAATTATAAATTTGAACAGACATTGAACCTATCAATTATTAACTCTGCTTCTTTTCTGTGGGAGACAGGGGGGAAGGCATGGAGTGGGGAGGGAAAGAGTGGTGCGTGTACATATGAGCACCCGCGTCCAGAGTTCTAAAATTTTTTGATTGAGGTCTAATTGACATATAACATTATCCCAATTTCAGGTGTATGATAGAATGATTCAGTACATGTATTGTTAAAATAACTTTTTAGGCCCAAGATAGAGTCATTCCTGTCTGGGGGGTCACATCAGCAAACCCAAACTTAGATAACATTCATGTCTCTGTAAATGCTCCTCTTGACCAGAAACAGCATATCTCGTCAACCAATGCCTAAATGCCAAGCCACTCTAGGCCTCCTCATCCCAAATAAGGTTGACTGTGTGGCTCCAGCCAATCAGGTATTTTCTAGTTTTCTCTTCCTTGTTCTTTATTCTTTATCCTATAAAAGTCTCCTGCCTTCCACTCCATTTTATATTAATAGTTCTCAGAAAGGACACTGTTTGCTTCATGATATGCTAAACAAACTGTATCACTTAAATTGTCTTCTTTAATCATTTCTAAAGATATATATTGCAAAATAATTACCACAATATCTACTTAACATCCATCCATCACCACACAGTTACAGAATGTTTTTTCCTGTGATAAGAACTTTTAAGGTTTACTATCTTCACAACTTTCAAATATACAGTGCAATATTATTAGCTATTGTCAACATGCTGTTGCACCCCTCGGGTTCACTTATTTTAAAACTGAAAGTTAGTACTTCTTGCCTTGGCTGGTGTAGCTCAGTGGATTGAGCACGGGCTGTGAACCAAAGGGTCGCCAGTTTGATTCCCAGTCAGGGCACATGCCTGGGTTGTAGGCTGGGTCCCCAGTAGGGGGCCATGTGAGAGGCAACCACACATTGATATTTCTCTCCCTTTCTTTCTCCCTTCCTTTCTCTCTCTCAAAAAAATAAATAAATAAAATCTTAAAAAAAAAACAAAACTGAAAGTTAAGTACTTCTTCACCCATGCCTCACCCCAGGATTCTAGAATTTAAAGGCCCATTTATGTGCAAGGCAAATAATTATTATATTAGAAAGCTCTAGTTCCTTTGTGTATTTTTAAAATAAAAATTTTAACATAAAACATGGCATCTTTAGTCATAGTCTTACCTTCTTAAAACATTGTAAACTGAGAAAGCCTGTGCTAATTTATTTAAAAATTTCAAATTCAATAATCCTGTGAAATCATGTTATTATGATGTTTTGGATAGATTTAGGAATTTGTCAAACCAGAGACATTTTCCCTATGGCCATTCTCAAGGTGGACAGGTTTGCATACGGTGCAGGGGCTGTTTACCTCTGGGACAGAGCGAGACAGAAGCCTCCTACCTAGTAATTCAGGTCTCGAAATCCAACTAAATTTAAAGTAGCAAATTTAAGAAAAGAAATATTAAAACTGATTCAGAATCCATTCAGAAATGTTAACATTTTATATAAAAATAAAAATCTATGTTTAAAAGATCTCTAGACATGAAATCCTATCAATTATAATTTTTCAGTGTTATTTGTGTGAAAAATTTACTTATATTTTGAAACTGAAGTGAGTTTTTAGGCCACTAGGGTGTGAATTTTTGACAAACTAGTGTTTTGATGTGTGTTAGAGTCAAAATTTGCTCGGATTGAACCCTCTGATTGAAGTTGTGCCTGAAAAAATATCTGAGCAAACTTTGTGAACTTGTTCTCTGATTATTACCCTAAAGTCTGAAATTTTAATGATGGTCATTGGAATAAGGCAGACAAAATTTTCAGGTATTCTAGAAAATAAGTGTACTCACTATGTTGAGACTGTTGACCTGGACCCTTGAGTATCGACGCAGAGAGTGGTCTGGTCCGAACACTTACCCTCTCCAAGCCTTTGCAGGAAATGGTGTACTCTGAGGAACCAGAGGTTAGTCATCAGACTGATATTTATCCACTGTTGTAATGTTGCAATTTTAAAGGTTTTAAAATAAAAAACTCAGTAACCATATAGTATGATTTATTATTAAACCACTATGATATCATATTGCATAAACATACAAGAATATAAAAATTCTTTTTAAGAGAAAGTTGATTTATTTTAATTCAGAAAATGGATATCATTTCAATTGGATAAAGAAGATGTGGTACATATATACAATGGAATATTAGTCAGCCATAAAGAAGAAATCTTACCATTTGTGACAACATGGTAAGACCATCTGCTTAGAAGAATGGCAGTTGGACCCGATGGAATGAGTGTGCTAAAGGGATTGGACGTCTGGTTTACAAATTTTTGGCATTCCAGCATTTCTTGTCACAACATGGCTTGAAGTGCCAGAGAAAGCCCAAAGATGGCTGTTCTCATTCTGTTCCCACAGATCGACAGGCAGCGACTGGCTGCGTGACTGGGGCCAGTCACCCATTCTATTGAACCTCACTTGCTCCATCTGGGCAAATCGGACTGGACTATGAAGATCCTTTTTGGGACAAGCATTCTATTTTATTTCAGTGAGACTTGATTAGTAGGCATATAATGAATGCTACACACTATTATATGCCAGACTGTGCTAAAATCATCCATTACCTTGCATCCCCCCCACCCCTAACCCCGCTAACAACCCTCTGCCAATAAGGATAAAATTGAGGATAAAATTAAATATATGTCCATGTCTGATTTTTGCAGTGGCTTCTATAACACTCTGACAAGAACTTTACATAAAAATAAGTGCTGGCATCAACATTCTTAATGGATCTTTCTGGGAATAGCCACGGTAGCGTGTATACCCAAACTGACCAGGGAGAGTCTTTCCCCTTCCTGAGCTTCCTTCTGTCAGTGAGATGAGCAACTGCCAAGAGAAAGTTGGTGCCGGGTTACTGCAGCCCCTGCCTCCTGCCCTCAGTTTCTCCCTGCGCCTGGGGCAGCTGCCACCGCCATGCCCCAGCGGTGGCCTGTTCTTCCTCTGGGCCATGTGTGGGAATTGTTGTTCTTTCCTGGGAAATGTCACCGTTCCTCTTACTTTCTTTGTTGTCACTATGAGACCCAGAGACCTCAAACCAAACCAATTTGAACAAGGTAGGAATTCGTATTTATCAAATCTGACCAAAGCAGTTACTGCCTGTGTGAGCCCATTAAGACACAGTCACACTGGTCACATATTTATGTCCTGCCTCTTGTCAGGAGTTTTTAAGCCTCTACTAATTTACCTTAAAAATATCTAGGTGGAAATACTATTCCCAACCTACCCTGAACTTGAGCCTGCAGCAGAAGCAAGGCCTCCCCAGTCTCCCAGAACAAGCACACGGTTATTAATGGAGATGCCCTCCCAGCTCCTGCGTGTACTAACATCTGTTAAAGCTGAGTTTGTACAGGACTGCATGAAAGACTGATGCAGGAACATATTGCTTGGGCCACATACAAGCATTTAAGATTTCCTGATGATGTTTCCCAGAGTTCTAGGTTACGACGACCTGATGTTCCAAGTTACAAGTTAAAGCAATCTGCTTTCATCCCAGGCAGCTGTAGAGCTAGGAGAGGTTTTCATTTGGAACGATCTGCCATTTGAAGACAACGGGGTCTGCAGCCATGGAGGGAGTGTGATCTGTGGCTGGGATCCTTCAGGGCCTCCGAGAGCAGCTGTGCAGCCTGACACACTGCGGCCCTTCAGAAGGAGGGTGTTATGCTCACAACAGACATTTTCTTTCCAAGTTTAGGGTTTGTAACTTTACTGCCTGGGGAGGGGGACTGTAGAGAAACAGTGTACACAGCAAATTCTGACCGTGTGACTTGCATATCCTCCCAAAGAGCATTATTAATGCTCTTGAACTTACATATACTTGAACTTACATTCAAGTATAAACCAGGAAACTCACAGTGCCACAGACAATGTGCAGTGGCTCTTTGCTTAACAACTTTTGTTTTCCTCTGTCTACCTTCTTAGAAAAATATTTTCAGAAATGAGGGAGCAGAACAAGTTTCTATGTTGTTTTTTGTACTAATAGAACACAACCATGATTTTGTCAATCTTTTTGCCCCTAACTTAAGATATTTCTCTTGTGGATGAGATGATTGTATTTGTGGGACTTGGCCCACTAGGGGGCGCCAGCACCTCAGACTCGCTCACCTATGGGCCTCGAGATGCTGCCCGCTCTGCTGCTGGAGGCTAGTGGGGAGGCTAAGGTGGGGGTGGGGCCCTGAAACTGGTGGGGGGTGGGCTTCATCTGTTGATTGATGCAGCCTGCCCACCCCCAGAAGGGAGAAGTAAGGGATTGAGAAAACTGGTGATAGGAGGGAGGGCAGGGAGGATGGGGAGGACTGGAGGAGGGAACAGGTGAAAGGGAGGGAAGGGACTCTGCTTTTGTGGGGGGCGGGGGGTCCGGAGATACGGGAATATCGTGCTTTTGTGGACCATATGGTGTGGCATGGCAGGGGGACAGGGACGGAGACCGGTGTGCGCTTAGTTAGGAGACTGAGATGTCTCCTGGGTCTAGAAAATCTCAGCCATCCTGTGGGCCCGGGCCTCCCCCAGTCCTCCGGGTCCCTGGGTCAGTCCGCACCTCCGTGAGTTCTCTCCGCACCTGGAGGGGGCAGCCGGTGACTCCTGACCACACACACCTGTGGGCTGGAATCAAGGCCCTGCCGTTGATTATCCTGGTGACCCTGGCCTCGGCAAGTTATCCAACTTTCCAGCCACAGGTTTCGTCTCTAAAGGGGAGACCATTGTCGTGCCCTCACAGGATTATAGAGACAATTGAGTGAATGACGTGTGTCAGTGCTTAAGACAGTCCTTGGAATGTAAGTATTCAAAATGCTAGTCTTAGGACCATTGAAAGGATTCTAGGCACCCTTTATACTCTCTATACATTATAAGCACCTTTTAAAAAAAAGTTTTTATTTATTTTTAGAGAGAGGGGAAAGGAGGGAGAGAAGGGGGAAGGATGAGAGCGAGGGAGAGAAACATCGATGTGAGAGAGAAACATAGGTCATACATCGGTTGTCTCTTGTATGTGCCAACTGGGGGTTCAACCCACAACATAGGCATGTGCCCTGACTGAGAATCAAACCTGTGACTCTTCATTTTGTGGGATGACACCCAAACAACTGAGCCACACTGGTCAGGGCCATATGCTCCCTTTGGCTTTAATAGCTATAGGATGTTGGTATGTTTAATCTTAAATAATCAGGCAATTCTGGGGACAGAGGTAAAACCCATCTTGGTACAGTGTTCAATCCCAGAAGATCATGATGTCCATTCTGAATATTATCATTTGCGGTTTTCTTTCTCTACGGAGGGTTTCTGATACAAGGGTCAGTGGACTGACTAACTGGGGTTAGAACAGAAAGCCAGAGAACACATGGAATCTGTGGCCAGAGACAAACGGCTGGGCCACGGTGCCAGCATAGTATGACCTCACTCCTTCCCCAAAAGACCAGATGCCCACAGTTCTCCATCAGTGGCCTCCTCATGGGGCCCAGGGTCTCTGCAGATCAGTGACCTCCCAGATGCCGTCTTGGGGAGAGGTGGAGTAGGAGGTAATGTGGGGGGGTCAGGATCTGCCCCACTGAGCCTTACCTGAAACAAGCTGGGACATCCCAAAAGAAATATTAAATGACAAGTGGTACATCTAAGTTTCATCCTTGCTACTCTGGTGATCTTGGCACATGCTGTTAAGAAGTTTAAACCAATTCCTGAGCCTGGTTCATTCTTTCATAGAACCTCATTTTGTGTAATATTCTTTCTCTGTTTTCTCCAAGTGATAACAAATACCCAGTTTTAGTTTGCAAAGAGAGCCTAAGGTGCCATAACCTGTCTAAGACTTCAGCACACATCTGCTCCCCACTGGCAGTGAGAATGTCTATCTTCAGCTGTTGGCTGTCAGCAGCTCTTTGCAGGCTCATTCCAGTTGGCCAGGATGACTGTAAGGGAGGGCCATGTGGTATTATCCACATGCTATGTAACCAAAATTGTATTTTCACGGCAGAGAGAACAGAAGCAGGACTCCAAGTGGATTTCAGATCAGTTCCTGATTCTCAGGCTGATATTGCATATCCGGTTTCCCCACCCTTGTTTTGCATTTCAGCAAAAGGCAGGGCCTTGCAATCCCAGAGTTTGTTTGGCCAATGTCATTGGAGAATGTAACAGGGTGATTTGTGGTGGGAGAGATGTGTTAACTGGGCCCAAATTGCTATCTAATACCCCCCACATAAACCACTTCCTGCAGGGTTGGAAAAGGAGCTGAGCCCTTTGGAAAATGTACCTTTCATTTTCTGAGGCCTTCCAATTTCTTGGTTGCAGCTGGATGTGCTCTCAGAGAGGAGGAGATACCCTGGGAAAGCAAAGAGATGCCCCCTCATCCAGCCCAGCTGGGGGCACTGGGAGCTG
>VMDR010019714.1:0-18126 GCA_007922815.1 Macrotus californicus | reverse complement strand
GGGCCTTTGCACTTACTCTTACTCCCATCTGGAGTGCTCTTCCTTGTCCTGTCATGGTTAATTCCTGCATTTCCTTTAGGGTTTCTCAAGTAAGTCTTTCCTGGCTACTCTATAATTTTTTTCTCTCTCTCTCTCTCTCACCCTCTACCATACTTTATATCCCCCTTTCTTGCTTTATGTTTTCTTTAGCACTTTTAACTCTCTAGAATAATACAAATTTTATTTACTTATATTCTTCATTAAAAGATATTATTTATTTATTTATTTATTTATTTTCAGAGAGAGGGGAAGGGAGGGAGAAAAAGAGGGAGAGAGACATTGATGTGTGAGAGATACCTCGATTGGTTGCCTTTTGCACACCCCCGGCTGGGGACCTGGCCTACACCCCAGGCATATGCCCTGACTGGGAGTCGAACCAGCAACCTTTCAATTTGCAAGCCAGCACTCAATCCACTGAGCCACACCAACTGGGGTTACTTATATTCTTTAATGTCTTTTTTCTTTAATAAAATATATAAGGGCTCCTTTGGTTGCAAGTGCAAAAACCCATGTGAACCATCTTAAGCCAAAGGGGATGTTTTAACAGATGCTCTGGGGTGGGCTTCCTCCTTGTAAGGTCTGAGACCTAAGCCTTAGGGGCCAGCCAAGGTAATTTCAGGTGAGGGTTGCCAGATAAAATTCAGAATGCCCAATTAAATTAGAATTCCAGATAAACGAGTGAGTTTTTAATAGAAGGGTCCACTCTGCTTCTCTGGTCTCTCGCTTTCTATCTGCCTCATTTTGTCTTTCCCTTCAGGGTGGTTTTCTCTGTTTCTCAGTCTCCACGGAGGGAAATGTCTGTGAACAGCAGTCCCAGTGTCCTTATGGTTCCTTAGTTATAAAGAAGCAAACACAGACCATAATGTATCAGTCCCAATTCCCAGGAAGTGGGATTGTGAGCCCAGTTCAGGGGAAAGCTTCCTGCCCAAACAAACCATGCAGTGAAGTTGCACTGGGACATTCCAGCTGCCTCCACTGTGACCAGGTGGACTGAGCGGGGTTGGGGGAGTCAGTTCTCAAAAAAGTATTAAAGTTGCATGGACCAAGCAAGAGCCAAGAATTTTAAAATAAAAATTTACAAAGGGAATTTGTTTTCCTGAAAATAAAGATCACATAATACTGTAATACTGTGGTCTATTCAGGCTGATTTATGTGCAGGAATGACAGATCAATGGAAGGGAACAGACTTACAAGACAGATACATGAACATAATTATATTTGATCTATAACAAAAACGACTTTTCAAATCACTGGGGAAAGGATGATCTTGAGAGATCAAATAAAATGAGTATGGCAAATTGGCCTCTGGATCTGGTGACTCTGGTGGCTTCGGATTCAATAGTGAGTCAGTCCCCTAGCCTGACTGCCAAGGCTCAGCGTGGTTGGTGAGAAGGGTGCTGATGGTGAGTGTGATGGTTCCTTTTAGGTGCTTGGACGAGTGGCGGAGAGAGACCTGTCGCTGAGGGTCGTGTGGTATCAATGCACGGCTTACTGTTGTTGTTTTTTTTTTTTTAAAAAGAAGTATGAATGCCAATGAGAAGAGCTCAGTGAAGAAAAAGAGGCTCCAATTATATAAGAGGAAGCGGATAACCATAGCAGAAAGTGCCTGGGAATGTGGGCGGGGATGGGACGCAGAGCACCTGCGGAGGACGCTTTTGCTGGGAGTGAGACCTTTCCTCCTTTGTACCTGAAGGGCAGAAAGAGCATTGGACACTTGGACAGGTAGATTTGGCAGAAGGATGCTGAAAGAATGCCCAGTAATGATTTTTGCGCTTCTCTGGGAAGCTGGAGCACCTGTCAGAGTATGAGTGTTGGGGGTGGGTATGAGGAGGGACAGAGGTTGGCGGGAAGCAGGAAATGTTTTGAAGCCGTTGTTCTGTAGAGTGGGGAGGTGGCTGCCTTGAGCATCAGTTCTAACACCTGAGCACAGATTGGAATCTCCTTGAGGGCTCATTACAACACAGATCACTGGGATTAAATGTGGACAAACATCTAGTGATGCACATTAACTTTTATTAAGGCTGAGTAGACATACGGATGTGATGAGACTCCTTCAAAATCTCATCTTCCGTGCTGATTTTAGGATCTCTGAATTGAGTTTTGATCCAACCAGTAATCCTTGAATATCTCTGTTAGTAGGAGAACACAAGCATTTCCCCTAGAGAAGCTGATCAGCACTTGATATAAGGAACAATAGAAACTAAATAGTGTATTTCTTCTTTTGTTTTTTATTATATTTCTCCTCTAATTCCCAGGGAGAGCCAGGCATTACAGTTGTGTGTGTGTAAGTGGTCAGCGCTAGATGTGCTGAGTGGCCTGGGTGGAGGGGGTGTGAGCCTCTTAGTGATTCCCCGTTGGTGACTGTCCCTCCACTCCCGCTGATCTTCCTCGCTAACTTGCTCCTTGGTGTGCAGGTGTCTAGTTGAGAAGGGAGACGTGGCCTTTGTGAAGCACCCCACAGTCCTGCAGAACACAGACGGTACGTGGCTGCTCTGTCCTTTCCTCCCTTGGAAAAATCTGAGTCTCTCATGGGAAATCCCTCCTAAGTTGGGAAATCAAGGAAGTTTTTTAAGTCTATCAGACTTGAGTGACTTTGTCCCTAACATTTTTTATTTAGAGAATGAGAAAATTCTTCATGTCCAGTCAGACTTCACAGGGTCGGTTATCACACTGACCTTCAACCCAAGTGGCAAACGCACAGAGGATGCTCCATCTGAGCACCTCTCTCTCTCGATTTATAGGCATTCTTGATGTATTCTGAATACAAGTTTTTGACAGTTGTATGTACTGAAAATATATCATCCATCTCTGAAGAATCTTGCCTTTTTGCTTTCTTAATGTCTTTTGATGAACAGATAATCTTAATTTTAATGTAGTTCAATTTATCAGTCTTTCCCTTTTAGCTAGTACTTTTCCATGCCTGTTTAAGAAATCTTTGTCTTTGACAGGACTGAGAAAGCACTAATCATAAAGGTTATGAATTTATGAGTTCATGAATGTTTCTCTTCTGTTTTATTTTAAAAGCTTTATTGTTTTGTTTCTCTGTGTCTTGGTGAGCCCGGACTCTGGTGGTTGGTCACTCCTCCCCAGGGAGGGCACCTTGATGAAAACCATCAGTTGTCCTGGCTTCTCTCTCTCCCCAGGAAAAAACCATGAAGACTGGGCTAAGGATCTAAAGCAGAAAGACTTTGAGCTGCTGTGCCTCGATGACACCAGAAAGCCTGTGACTGAGGCTCAGAACTGCCACCTAGCCATAGTCCCAAATCATGCTGTGGTCTCAAGGAAAGATAATGCAGATTTTGTTCGCAGAATGCTCTTCAACCAACAGGTATGGGCAACTGAACGCTCAGTTCACCCGCAGACCTGCACAGACGCACCCCAGCCTGGTCTCACACCCTTTCTTCCTGGGTGGTGGCATTTGATTCTTGCAGTCCTTCCTCTGATGAAAGCGGAAGACTGGTGGCTGTGTTCACTTTTGCTCTGTGGCCTTCTAGGACACCAAAGTGGACTGAAAAGCCTCAGACATGTGGGCATGTAAAGGGTCTCACCGAGATTCCCTTGATTCTGAGCACACTCATGGTACCCCTTGGGCTTGTTCTGTCACAGAAATAAGGGTGTTAGCTCAGTGCCCTTCACAGTAAGCCGAGCTACATGTGGGAAAAGCAGAGTGGAGGTCACTCTCTCTGACCTAGGTAGGTCCCAGTGTATTTCCTGGACCTGGCAAGCTGAACACTGTTTTAGGCTTCATGAGAGTTATGAAGCCAACATTCAGATAATTTATGACCTCTACAGGCAGTGAAAAAGGGCTGGTCCTATGGAGCAGTGGGCTGTGTAAATCAAATAATTTCAGGGAAAACCCAGAGCCTCATCTGCCTCTTGCCCTAGCACACTCCATTCTTGGAAGTGCTCCAATGAGGAGTCCATGTCTTAGCATACGCTGCCCACACATCCCAGGAAAAGGACAACCCAGGGACAGGTCTTGGTCACAGACTTATGAAGGGATAGGTCCCCTGCAGGGTGAGCTGCCACCCTGGTTATAAGGGAAGTGGACAAAGGATGAGAGGGGAGGTAAAGGAAGAAATGGAAATGGCTGGGTACCTGGGGCAGATCCAGAGAATAGAAGAGGTAAGGGAATGAGAGGTAAGGTAATGAAGAGGTAAGGTAATGAGGGCTCCGGGCAGCAGGAGGACATACAAGTGTGACCCAGAAAGTGGAAAACCCCTGGGAATGACTGACAGAATAGTGATAATAGTGGCAAACTTGGAGCTTTTTTTGTTTAGCATTTTCTTTACATACATCATCTCACTAGTTAGTGTTATTATGTCTGTTCACAAATGAGGTTCAATTAAGGAAAATTCAGTAAAGAATTTTCCCAAATGACAAGGGAAAGCTAGGGCCAGGATTTGAATGCAGAGGCCTTGCTTTTTGCCATTTCACTGTGGTGCCTCCAAAGTTGTTGCTGTGCTCCTGCTATCCTAGGGGCTGGAGCTGCGGTCCAGCAGACTCGGGTCTCTTGGGGCAGAATACACAACAGTGCCTGTGCCCCCTGGCACTGCTGGTCACTCACTATCTGTCTATCCGACCCAGGAGCTCTTTGGAAGAAATGGGTTTGAATATATGATGTTCCAGTTGTTCAAATCCTCAACCAAGGACCTGCTCTTCAGTGATGACACAGAATGTTTGGCCAACCTTCAGGACAAAACAACTTACCAAAAATACTTAGGGCCAGAGTATCTTAGAGCTGTGGCTAACGTGAGACAATGCGTACCCTCTGGTGAGTAGAAGAAAACACTGAGGAGCAATAACGTGGGGGTCAGGTAAACATGCTAAGCCCTGGGCAAGCACCAATAGGAACACAAACATTCAGAGGTCTTGCTCACCAATGAGGTGACTCAATTAGAAAATAGTATAAGACACTAGATGAAAAAATAGCCAAATCATTTGAAAGAGACAGAGTGCAAAAGAATTTGAGATCATTTGGAAATTAAACTTTATATATGTATTTCATTTTTTTGCTAAAAAATGAAAATGTATATATGTGAGCACTTCAATATTGGGAGAAGTTTGGGAAATGACATGTATATACCACTCAGAGGACTGATTTTTAAGTAAAATAATTAATTAAAATTAAGTAAAATATTATGAAAAATAATATTAATAGAAACAAAGTATAGTTAACACTATAGTAGGGCCTTTCTAGCTAGAATGGCATAGCTGCCTCAAAAAGAAGTTGGAGAAATAATATTAGAGACTGGATAAACAAATTATTGGGAGTGTTCCTGAATTTTTGTTGGATTATTTCACGTGTTGTAAATAAATGGAGCAGGAGGGAAGGACAATGTACATAGTCAAGAATAGCACTGACATTACTGAGGAGAGATGGAGAGTTAATTTTAAAAATCTTTATTACCTATCATTTACTTTAAAAAAAATAGGAGCAGAATTGTGATGAGTAAGCACAGGCAGTACCTGAAGGTCTTTCTCTTATGTTGTGCTTCACAGAACTTCTCAACACCTGCACATTCCACAGAAGTTAACGGATCAAAGTGGACAACTGCAGAGATGCTCAGAGCCTGCAAATATGATGGGGCCACATTCTCACTTGCCTGCACGTGGGTCTGTGTCAACATGAATTACCTTTGTAATGATGTGCTCTAACTGATGCAAAAATTAAAATGAATAAAAACTGTCTACTCAGAAAACTTTCTTAAATGTTCTCACATGGTCGGGGGGAGACACTATTTGTACTAGAATTCTGCTTCTGAGTTTAGTATCTATTAAATTGTCCCTTTTTGAAAGCTCCCTATTTGATTATTTTGCCTACAAGTCAAGTCGCTTAAACAGAATCTATGCAGTAAATCTGTCTGAAGGGAGCCTGAGTGACGGTCACAAGGGTGCAGAAAGCACCGGTGCCTGTAGTGTCAAGGACTTACATAACAAGAACAAGGGATAAGGAATGAGTTCATTTTTAAATACATTTTAACATTTAAGTTTCATAATGTCAAGTGGAATGAAACTCCTGATTCAGATTAACTGGAAAATATTAAAAGGACTGGAAGAATCTAATCCTATTACCCTTTTATGGTCAACTTCCTGACACTGTGATTTATATTCATTTCTTTTTACTCAGTTTGTTATCAGAGATTTCGTCATGTCTATTTTTATCATAATTTCAACTTATAGTAGTGCCTCAATGAATGCTATTGAATGGGAACCTAAGTTATATATTGTAAAACTATAATTGTCAGTTTTATGAGTGGAGACTTCTGTCTAGGAAATAGTAACCAGCACAGCACTTGCCCTGTTTCCATTAACCACTAAAAAACTGGACAAAATACACAAAACAACTGTTTTCAAACATTAGATAATAACAGCACAGGACTATGGTCCCTGAAAGAAGGAAAGGAAAAGAGGTGAAATAGTACACTGACCCTGCTTTTTGCCTAAAGAAAATTTCCAGATCACAGCACAGAGAGAGGGAACCCAGGAGAGCCCATCACACTGAGTTGAGGAAACAGAGACAGGAGCTTGGGAAAGCCACAGTGATTGGAGTCTGTATACAAAAGAGATCTTTTCAAAAGTCTCCTTGAGCCCTGGCTGGTGTAGCTCAGTGGATTGAGCGCAGGCCTGCGAACCAAAGGATTGCTGGTTTGATTCCCACTCAGGGCACATGCCTGGGTTGCGGACCAGGTTCCCCATAGAGGGTGTGCGAGAGGCAACCACACATTGAGTTTCTCTGTATCTCCTTCTCCTTCCCTTCCCCTCTCCCTAAAAATAAATAAATAAAATCTTAAAAAAAATAAAAGTCTCCTTGAGTCTCTGGTGAAATACTAATCTCCATGTTGTAAATGAAATTGAAGGCTGGGCAAAGAATAACTGTGAGAGACCTCCATGCTGAACAATTCTCAGGGTTTATACGAGGCCAGGGATCATTCACGTTCCTACCGACCAGAAGGAAGAGACCTCACTGAAAACCTAAGGATTTCACTGAAGGTCACGCCTTGGACGTGGGTCTGAAATTGCTGCAGATTAAGGGCTGCTCTGTCACTGCCCTTACTGAAAGTGAAACTATCTCCTATCTTTGGTAGAATCAAGTTAATCTACAAGTAACTTAACTGCCTTCTAAAATAAACCTCAATTCTCATTAAAGGGAGACAATAAAATCTAAATATGAAAACAAAAGAAATATGTATATCTTTAATATAATATATGATATATATGTATAATATATATATAATATCCAGCATCAAATGCAAAAATTGCCAGATATGCAGAGAAGCACAAAATGTGACCCAGAATCAGGAGAAACATCGACCAGCAGGAACACAACTAAAAACCAGAGATGACTGTTATCAGACACTGAACTTTGAACAGTTTAACAACTCTTGAAGTGGTATTTTGGGACTCTTAGGGTTTATTCCCTGCAGTGGAAGCACTGGGTCTAAAGGCAGTTCCATTTTTAATTTTTTGAGGAAATTCCAGACTGTTTTCCACAGTGGCTGCACCAGTCTGCATTCCCACCAACAGTGCACTAGGGTTCCCTTTTCTTCACATCCTCACCAGCACTTGTTTGTTGATGTATTAGTGATAGCCATTTTGACAGGTGTGATGTCATATCTTGTGGTTTTAATTTGCATCTCTTTGACGGCTAGTGATGTTGAGCAACTTTTCGTGTGTCTATGGGCCATCTGTATGTCCTCCTTGGAGAAGTGTCTGTTCAGGTTTTTTGCCCATTATTAAATTAGATTTTTTGTTCCCTTGGTGTTCAGTTGTACAAGTTGTTATATATTTTGGAGATACCAAAACAGCAATTCAAAAGAACTTATGCTCTACCTCTTTGTTCATAGCAGTGCTATTTGCAATAGCCAAGTGCTGGAAATAGCCTAAGTACTCATTGGTAGATGAGTGGATCAAAAACCTGGCACATCTACACAATGGAATACTATGTGGCAGAAAGAAAGAAGGAATTCCTACCTTTTGCGACAGCATGGATGGAACTGGAAAGCATTATGCTAAGTGAAATAAGCCAGTCAGTATAAGACAAATAACATATGATCTCACTTATAAGAGGAATCTAATGAACAAAATAAACTAACAAGCAAAATAGAACCAGATGCATAAGAAACATGGAACAGACTGACAGTGGCCAGAGGAGAGTGGAGAGGGGGATAATGGGGGAAAGAAGGGGAAGGGACTAGTCAAAGGACATGTATGAATGACCCATGGACATGGGCAACGGTGTGGGGACTGACTGTGAGGGGGGATTGGGTTGGGGGAGGAGGGCAAATGGGGAAAATTGGGACAACTGTAATAGAAACACAATAAAAAAGTTTAACAACTGTTTAAATATGCAAAGGATTTAAGTGAAAACATGAACATAACAAAGAAAAAGTGTAAGGTTTAACAAAGAACCAGTGAAAATCTGCAGCTGCAAAATTTTTGTTTTTCAAGGAATTTGTTCATTTCATCTAAATTGTCTATTTTTGCCATAAAACTGTCCAAAATATTTTCTTATTATTCTTTTAATATTTATAGAGTGTATAGTGACATCTCTTCTTCCGTACTCCATACTGGTAGTTTGTGTTTTCTCTATTCTTTTTTTCTTAGTGTAGTTGAACTTTTCAAAGAATAAATTTTTTGTATTATAAATTTTCACCACCGTTGTTCATTTTCTATCTAATTTTCTGTTCTTAGTTTTATTTCTTTTCTTTACTTACTTTTCATTTCATTTGCTTCTTTTCTTGGATTCTTAAGATAAAAGCTTAGATCAATTATTTAGAACATTCTTGTTTTTTTAAATATTTATTTATTTATTTATATTTTTTTCTTTTTCTTTTTTCTTCCATGTTTTTTTCTGTTCTAAAAAATTACTTTATTGTTGTTCATTTACAGTTGTCTGCACTTCCCCCCTACTTCCCCCCACCCCAGCCAATCCCACCTCCCTCCCTTGCTCCCACCCTCCCCCTTGGTATAGACATTTAAAATTATAAATTTCCTTTAAAGTACTACTGTAGTTATATTCCACAAATTTTGTTATGTTGTACTTTCATTATCATTCAGGTAAAAAATTTAAAAATACTTTTCCAAAGATTTCTCCATTGATTTATTATTTAAAAGTTATTTTTAACTTCCAAATATTTGGTTATTTTCCAGATGTGCTTTTTCATTGATTTCTAATTTAATTCCTTTGTGGTTAGAGAATATATTCTGTATAACTTCAACCTTCTTAAATTTATTCACTTATTTATTTCCTTAGGCCCAACAGATGGTCTCTTTGTGGGTGTTCCATGTACACATGAAAAAAATATATTCTATAATTGTTGGGTATGATTCTATATTGTATAGTTTTATAATATAAGGGTAGACAAAAGTAGGTTTACAGTTGTTTATATGGAAGTAATACAATAATTAATAAATAACAATACAAGAATAAACTTTGTGTTTCCCAGACTCACTCACAACTGTAAACCTAATTTTTGTCAGCCTCTGGATGTAGTGTAGCTCTATAAATAGCAATTAGGTCAAGTTTGCTGATATTGTTGTGCAAATCCTGTCTTGACTTATTTTCTACCTTTTTTGCATTTAATCACTGAGAGAAGAGGATTGAAATCTCAAACTGTAAATACAGTTTTGCTCATGTCTGCAGTTCTACCAGATTTTGTTTCATATATTTTGAGGCTGTTAAGTGTAGACACATCTAGGATTTTGGGCTTTCTTGATGAATTGACTCCTTTATCATTGTGAAATGTCCTTAGTTGTCTCTGGCAATACTTCTTGTCCTTAAGTCTACTTTATTGCATAGTAATATGACCACTCCACCTTTTTTTTATTAGTGTGTGCTTGGTGTATTTTTATTCTTTTACTTTTAATCCATTGCTTCTTTATATTAATGTGGGTTTCTTATAAAGAACACATAGTTGGGTCTTTCTTTTTCATTGAGTGTGACTATTTCTACCATTTTAAATGTGTTTCGTTCATTTATATATAATGCAATTACTGATACTTGTTTTCTGTCTTTTGTTCCTTGCTTCTGCCTTTCTGCCTTCTACAGGCATACTTCAGAGGTATTGTGGGTTCGGTTCCAGACCGCAGCAGTAAAGTGAGTACTGCAATAAGCGACTCATAATCTTTTTGCTGGTGGAGGGTCTTGCCTTCAATTTGTAAAAAATACGTCTGTGAAGGACAGTAAAGCAAAGCACAATAAAACAAAGTATGCCTGCATTAAATTAATTATTTTTTAGTATTCTATTGTATCTTCTCTGTCGGCTATTCTTTTATTTTTTTAACGTCTTCAAGATTTACAATGTACATATTTAACTTAAAACTACTGTCAAATAGTAGTATATCACTTGTGTGTAAATGTAAGAGCCTATAATAGCACAGTTCTACTTCCCCAGTGATAGGCAGATCAGAATAAGATCTTTAAAGAAAAATAAAAGGATGAGTGGCCCTGACTTGTATCATTTGCCAGTTTCATGGAGTAACTACTCTCGTCATGGAAGATTTCAAGCTGCCAAAGTGACATCAAGGAAATCAGAGTTGGGAAGAGCCACGCCATCAGTGCCTGCAAGCCAGCACAAGCTGACGATTTCCCTTTCGTCACTTGTGCTTCTGTCATCATGTGTTTTACATCTGCATGTTAGAAACTCCACAATGCACTTTTATTCTTACATCGAATAAACAATGATCTTTTAAGGGAATTTAAAAGTGAAAAAGAAAAATCTTTACTATTTATCCACATCTTTGCTGTTTCTGCCCCTCTTCATACCTTCGTGTAGGTTACACATTTTAGGTGTTTTGCGGTCACATTTTCCTGGCATACTTTCATTGTCTGTAGAGTAATTTCTCTCCTTATTTAATTTTTTCTTGTGATTACTTTGTATGGTATTTGGCCATGGTACTTTCTGTTGCTCAATTTTAGGTGAAATTTGCTTCCCTGAACTTTTAGACTAAGGCTATTCTCAGGAAATGTTTTCTGACTTCACAGAGCAATATCTTCTATTGTTTTGTGCGTTCCTAAAAAACATAACTTGCTTTCCAGGGTTTCTTGCTTTTATTGTCTCATCCACTTTGGTCTAGAACCTCTTTTTACTTCGTCTTTCCTTGTCCCTTTCCCTCACAATTTTGATTTATTTCTAAATACTGTTTCCTGCTCCAGATTGCTCCAGTTCCTTCAGTACTTCCTGGGAAAGCTGTTAGCACATCTAGTTTTAGGTCACCTCCCTACAGGCTGCCCCTAGAGAACCACAGGCACGATTATCCTTTATGCTGGAGGTCCCAGGAGAACTATTTCCTGGAGTGTCACCTACTGCAAAGCCCTCAGGCTCCATTGGCAAAGCCTTGGTGACTGTTGGCTCTGATGGGCTTCAGTTTATGCTGCCAGTTTCCCCCACAAGGAGAGACAAACTTGAAGTCTTGAGGGGCATAGATCTGAGGGAGGAGCCTGAAGACTCTGATCCAACAGGGTCCTTTCACTGCCTGGTGCTGGGGAAGAGCTGTTAAGTACCTTACCTCCACTTCTCAATTCTAAGAACTTGGAAAGAAGACTAGAGCAGATACTTAATGTTGAGCATTTCAGCATACTTGAGGTACTAATGCGACCCCTTTTAAGAATTAATAAAAGCCTGGGGTTCTCACCCTAGTAACACACACACACACATACACACACAACTTGGTGTACAATTTTTGTGTATTCATGGCTGCCGTCCAGTGATTCTCTGCAGCCTTACACCACCTGTCTCTGGGCTGAAAGAGTGAAGATAGGGGTAGTTTACCTGTTTTTAGGCAGATGATATCCTATGGGGCTAACTGTTGTTAAATTACACATGTGGACAAGTTGCATATATTTATGTAAAAGGCCTACGTGTGGGAACATTTAGAACAAGTAAAATGGTAGGATAATTCAATTGTAGGAACTAATAGTTGACACCAATTGTCTACAAATCCGTACAGGTCAGAGGTTTACTTTGGAAGAGCTGAGGACCAGGTGGAATTTGTTCTCCTCTTCCAGTAGACAGAGCAGGGACATCAAACAATAGTGTTTGTTCTGGGGGCAATACAGTGATCAGTGATCTGTTTGTTTTGGCTCCAGGAGCACTAGACTCTGCTCAGCTTAACCAGCAGCTACTCATGGGCCCCCCTGATGATCTCAGGTCTTGGCTTCTCTTGGTGAAAGGGTAACGGGAAATGAAATCCCTAAATAATCTTGGAAGCAAATAGGAATGACACCTTCCAAGCAAGTGTGTCACAAGATGGTAGTGACAGCTGAAGACACTGAAACCAAAGTCCTATGTTCTAGCTTTGCCTGTCCTGCTGGGCACTTCCCCAGTTATGTTCTCTGGCTGGGCCCCACTTTTTCTCTCTCTGCAATGAGATCATTGTACTAGGTGGTATTTCAGGGAGTGTTTTGCTGAAGGGCCCATTAGCAATGGACAGAGCCATAAAGAAATTATGTGCAGTCACTTCATTAATTCATTGAATGTGTTGTCAGAACTCACTCTATTCCAGGTGTTGTGTAATAATGAAAGTCATTTGCATCTATGATGACTGCTACATGTTAGGCATTGCCAGCACTTTCAACACATCTTCAAAATGACCCTAGAGGGTAGGTATTTATATCCCTATTACTAATGAGAAAACAGAGGCTCAAATACAATAGATAAGTAACTTTTCCAGCATCATGCAGCTTCTAAGTGCCCTAGAATTCAAACCCAGGAGTCTCTGACTCCATTTTCATACCGATTTTATTCCATAGATTACACATAATATCCAGTACCTGTCCTTAAGAATGGACAGATAATGAAAGGAGTGCACAGGTACCTGGTATAGAGAGCAAAAATGTTGCTAGGATATGTCTGCTATATTCTCTATGATGCATTGTCTAGGATCTAGTGGTCGGAGTGCTCATAGGGCTTCCCGATGTGGCGTGACCTGATGGGCTGGGCTCACAGTGCTTAAATGTGCACAGGACTTAAATGGGGAAGGTGTTGATAGTGACACCAATAAAAATAAGGATAACCCTAAGAAGCAGGTTTCATTATTTCCATTTACTAGATGGGAAACTGAGAATTAAGTAACTTGCCTAATTCATTAAACAGCTGAATGCCTTACTATAAAGAAATGTACAGAAGCAAATGACCAACCACACTAGCTTAGTGGTGGCCCCAGTCAGGGAGAACCAGGGCCATATTCTCCTCCTGTCCTAATCTTTGCAGTTCTGATCATATTTCATGTTTACTTAATGCCACTTCTACCACCACTATGTTCCTATTTTGTACTGGGCAGATGATTTCCAATCACAAATGTGGGAATAAACTCCACTTCTGGGAGAAGATTCCTCTTTCTGAGATCTTATCTTTATTTTATAATCCAGACTCCTTGACACACTGGTATCCTGGTCCACATTATACCAGGCTCTCAAAATTCCCCAGCCTTCCTTTACCCTCCCTAGCATTCAACTTTGTGACCTGGGAGAAGTCAATTGCCAGAGAGGCCTCTGGAGTGGGAACTGAAGCAACTCCTGGGATAGATACGGTCTATTTTGCCTGAAGTCAGCCCTGCAATGGACCCTAAACTGTATCCCTGACCCTGACCTCCAACCCCCTTTCCAACTTTGCCAAACCTATCCAAGTGTTCTGCAAATAATGTTCCAGAGGAGACCAGCTTTTCCTGCATGCCTACCTTTGATCAGGACTTTTGTTCCTTTACACATGATAGTTTCCAGAGTCTGCTCAGCTTCAGGGTCAGTGGCCTCTGAAGCTGTTGTCCTAGAGGTCAGGAATGGTTGGATTAGGTTGAACATTATACTAACGAGGAAGGGGTTTTCTTAGGAGGTTCTTTTGCTTGCAGAATGGATATCACTGGCTTTTGAAATGAGGACAAATGGCTTCTAGTTTCTCCCAGTGCATTACAGAATGATCGAGTTGAAGAAAAGGAGCCCAGAACTTTGTAACATTGAAAGATGCTGACCATCTCTGTTCAGTTATCCCTCATTTTGCACATGACCCTTCTATCTGCCCTTCAGAGTACTGTGTGTCTGTGGAGACAGATAAAAGGCTTCCCTTTCATATTCCTCTTCTCCTTCCTGAACTTTCTCACTTCTCTTCCCCTTTTTGTTCTTTTCTTCCGTTAAGAAATATGTACCCACTTTCCTCCCTTTCTTTTCCTTGCTGAGGCCATGGGCAGCAGAACTGCAGAGACTGGGACCAAGGGGCAGCTGGAGGATTGGGAAATTGATTGTGTACAGAGGAAGTGATCAAAGAGCTAAGAATATTGAGAATATCAGGATCCATGTTTCTCACTGCAGAGAAGGGAGTGACAGGTATGAGGAGGAAGAAAATGGGAAGATATGCCATGGTGTTTGGTAGAAATTGGAGGCATCAGTGTGAACTCAAGGTGGGAGAGAGAGGAAGAAAGGAAAATAGATATAGATCTGTGTCATGGATATTTGTCGATTCACTTATCTATCTGTAGCTCTGTCTATTGAAAGATGCTAGTATCAACTTCTCCCTAGTAGTAGTCACCATACCTAGTGCTCAGAATTTGGTTCCTAAATACCATTCCATATCAAAAGAATAAAGTCTTTTTTTAGAGGAGTGAGATTCCAGAAACAGGGATTCTAGAGTTGGTGCAGGGGAAGTAAAAGATAGGCCTGAATATTTTATTCTGCCAGAAAGTGAAGTGTTTAAAAAATAATGGGGCTTGTAGAAAATATAGAGAAAGCTTAGAGGCCTACCTGGTGGTCAAATTCATAATAATCTGAGCATAAAAAATAAAGGAGGAAGGTTCTGGGAAGATGGCAGAGTACCAGGATTCTGTCTCCCTACCCAGACAACAATTGCACGGGTGGAATTTGTCTGATGTATGTTGGGACTCTGAAGTCTGTGGGAGGCTTCCAACCTCTAGGGGAAGGCTTGGAAGAGAAATTGCCATTAATTTCAATCAATTTGAGTTCTTAGCATGGCAGTGGCCACAAATTCTGTCAGGCAGCTGTGCATATATTCCAGGAGCTGCTTGCACACAGCTTGTGGGAGATAGATGGATAATAAGAATCCTGTCACGCAACTATCAGGGATCTGTGTTATGGTCACTGATTGCTACTTCTGACAGGGAGGTGCTGATAAAGAGGAAGGAAATCACTGTTATAATTTCCCTCCTCCTCCTGAAGTGACTTCCTGAGGATTTAAAGGGCTGACACTGCTTATACCTCACCATTTTTCTCTCTGTCCCCCTTTTGAGAACCAGACATTAACATGAGGATACTAGAAGACAACTGCATATTTAGGAACATTAGAAAGTTATCGCACATACCTGGGGAAAAGAGCAGGATTAAAAAGACCTGAAAAGACCTTAAGTTTACACCTCAGGCTGATCCTCAGAACAGAGGCAGCCTATAGCAATAAAATAAAACAAAACAAACTGCCTATTCTTAGGGAGAAGGAGAATCTGATTTCCACAATTAGTACATTATCTGATTCAAATGTCCAGTTTTCAACAACAAAATCATCACAAGACATACAAAGAAATAGGAAAGTGTGGCCTACTTTAGGGAAAAAATAAACCAACAGAAGCTGTCCCTTAAAAAACCCCTGATGACTGATCTACCACAGGGGTCCCCAATCCCTGGGGCCACCAACCAGCACAGGTCTAGAGCCTGTTAGGAACCGGACCGCACAGCAGGAGGTGAGCAGCAGGCGAGCAAGTGGAGTTTCCTCTGTACTTACAGCCGCTCCCCAATGCTGGCATCACTGCCTGAGCTCCACCTCCTGTCAGATCAGCAGTGGCATTAGAGTCTCATAGGAGTGTGCACCCTGCTGTGAGCTGCACATGCGAGGGATCTGGGTTGTGCGCCCTTATGAGAATCTAGTGACTGAGGAGCTGAGATGGAGATGAGGCGGTGAAGCTAGCTAGCACTGGGGAGCAGCTGCAAATACAGATAATCATTAGCATAGCAGTCTGACTGCACAGAGACCATAATAAACCAATTGCTTACAGACTCATATCAAAACCCTATCAGTGAGTGGCAAGTGACAGTTAAGCTGTATCTTGTGGCGGGCTTTATAGTGGCAAGTGAGTTGATGTACTTCAATTGTACAACTGCTTTAAGTCAGAATCTAGACTTCCGGCCAAGATGGAGGCGTAGGTAGACACACTGTGCCTCCTCATGCAACCAAAAGAAGGACAACAACAAATTGAAAAACAAAAACAACCAGAACTGACAGAAAATCAAACTGCATGGAAGTCCAACAACCAAGGAATTAAAGAAGAAACATTTATCCAGACCGGTAGGAGGGGTGGAGACAGGCAGCTGGGTGGAGAGGACTCACGGCAAAGTGGCGGCTGGCAGACCAGGGCAGGCAAGGTTATGGCTGGTGGGCAGAGCAGTGGCTGGCAGACCCGGTGAGGTGGCAGATTGTGGACTGGGTGGTCCCACATTTGTGTGCAGATAAACTGGGAGGAACAACTGGGGAGTGAGACAGACCTCACAATCCAGAGTTCCAGTGTGGGTAAATAAAGCCTCAGGCCTCTGATTGAAAACTCCTGTGGGGGTTGAGGCGGCAGTGGGAGAAACTCCCAGCCTCATAGGAGAGTTCATTGGAGAGACCAACAGGGTACTAGAACGTGCACAGGCCCACCCACCCAGGAATCAGCACCAGAAGGGCCCAATTTACTTGTGGGTAGCAGGGGAAGTCACAGAAAACCAACAGAGAGTGGAGCAAGTGGCATTGTTCCCTCTCAGACCCCTCCCCCACATATAGCATCAATGCAGTGACGTGGGTTGCCCCGCCCTGGTGAACACCTAAGGCTCCGCCCCTTACTACATAACAGGCATGCTGAGACAAAAAAAAAAAAAATGGCCCAAATGAAAGAACAGATCAAAGCTCCAGAAAAAAATACAACTAAGTGATGAAGAGATAGCCAACCTATCAGATGCAAAGTTCAAAACACTGGTAATCAGGATGCTCACAGAATTGGTTGAATATGGTCGCAAATTAGATGAACAAATGAAGGCTATACTAAGTGAAATAAAGGAAAATATACAGGGAAGTAACAGTGACGAGAAGGAAACTGGCACTCAAATCAATGGTGTGGACCAGAAGAAAGAAAGAAACATTCAACCACAACACAATGAAGAAACAAGAATTCAAAAAAATGAGGAGAGGCTTAGGAACCTCTGGGACATCTTTAAACGTTCCAACATCTGAATCACAGGGGTGCCAGAAGGAGAAGAGGAAGAGAAAGAAATTGAAAACTTATTTGAACAAATAATGAAGGAGAACTTCCCCAATCTAGCAAAGGAAATAGACTTCCAGGGGGGCCAGGAAGCTCAGAGAGTCCCAAAGAAGTTGGACCCAAGGAGGAACACACCAAGGCCCATCATAATTACACTACCCAAGATGAAAGATAAAGAGAGAATCTTAAAAGCAGCAAGAGAAAAGGAGACAGTAACCTACAAAGGAGTGCCCATCAGACTGTCAGCTCATTTCTCAAAAGAAACCTTACAGGCAAGAAGGGGCTGGCAAAAAGTATTCCAAGTCGTGAAAGGCAAGGACCTACATCCAAGATGACTCTATCCAGCAAAGCTATCATTTAGAATGGAAGGTCAGATAAAGTGCTTCCCAGACAAGGTCAAGTTAAAGGAGTTCATCATCACCAAGCCCTTATTATATGAACTGTTAAAGGGACTTATCTAAGAAAAAGAAGATCAAAAATAGGAACAGTAAAATGACAACAAACTCACAGCTATTAACAACCAAATCTAAAACAGAAACAAAAACAAACTAAGCAAACAACTAGAACAGGAACAGAATCACAGAAATGGAGATCACATGGAGGGTTATCATCAGGGGAGTGGGTGGGGAGAGAGGGGGAAAAGGTACAAGGAATAAGAAGCCTAAATGGTAGGTAGAAGATAGACATGGGGAGGTTAAGAATAGTATAGGAAATGTAGAAGCCAAAGAACTTATATATATGGCCCATGGACATTAACTAAAGAGGAGAAATGTGGGTGGGAAGGGGTGTGCAGGGCAGAGGGGAATAAAGGGGGAAAATGGGACAACTGTAATAGCATAATCAATAAAATATATT
>VMDR010019713.1:0-18129 GCA_007922815.1 Macrotus californicus | reverse complement strand
ACTAAGTTCTGATAACTCCTTCAACAAAGAGGTGTGCTTTACTTCATGAGATTCTTTTATTTAGGAAAAGTTGCTAGTATAAATCAAAACAATTAAAATAATAATCTTATCTCTTGGCTTATCAATCAACCTTGTGTGATGTAGGTTTGCTCAAAGAAAAGAGTAGAAGCTACAGATAGACCTCAGTCTAAACACTCATACAAGCAGTAACACTATTTGACGAGAATTCAGACCATTATACCCTCACTTCTTAGCAGAGTTCCCGGCTTACAGTGCATGCTTAGCCAATACGGAATCAAGTTTTCCTTGAAGACATATAGCACAATATATCTAATGTTAGAACAAGAAATCGATTTTAGTCATTCAGTTGTTAGCAGTTAACAGTAGAAGGCTGTTCAATTAGTTATGAAACAATAAAAAGTCATTATTCTACCACCCTATCATTTGTAAAAGGGATACAAGTAACATATGTTTTGGAAGGCACGCAATTTGGTGGTGGGGGGACTAGTTAGGGGGCAAATTCAAATGGGTTCACCTCCCATGTCTTATCCTGCCCCTTGTGAAATCAAAGGCCGACTGTTTAGATCGTGCCCATTCTAGCAAGTTTATTTAATAACTAACTTCCAGTAAAAATAAATACCCTATTAAAAATAAAACGTGGAGGGCCTTCACAAAGTATGCCCATTATTATCCAAATGGAGCTGTCCTTCCAGAAGTTTCTTTTAGAAAGGAAAAGCTGTGCTTCAAAAGGACACTGGTAACCATGTCACTTTCCTTCTAGCCTCTCTCTCCTCATATTTATATACAGACATTCTTTTAAACAAAAGTTAAGAGTCTGAGTTAAACTCAACAAAACAAGGAGATTAAAGTTGAAGAGTTAATCTTCCTCTGTCAGCCGGGCCTCAGCAGAGGGGGCACACTTCACCTCCAGGCAACGGGGCCTTCCTCACTGAGCACAGTGCTAGCCGCGGTATGTGAGGTCACTGCCTATCACTCATCCTCTGACAACCACTTTGTTTTTGACTCGTTCTGCCTGTAAGTTTATTTATAACATGCCAGAACAACAGTGGAAGAATGAATGAAAGACAATCCCGGCCACCTTTACAAGCCTAGAAATGCTGAAAGCTAACAGCAGGTGACAGTATACCAACTTTTCTGGCCCCCGTTCTCTAACTGCTCTCCGTTTTTGTGATCGTGGTGAGCTGTAAGATACTGGTTCTAATTTGCTGGAGCTTCAGATGCTTTTTCAAATGTTTTTCTTCATAGGTAAGAATCATTTTATTTTGGCTGCCCTCAGAGCAGCAGTTTTAAAGGCTCACTAGAATTCTCTTTGCTATGTGAATTGTTGAGACATGTAATGAGTATGTTTTTAAAACCCAGAGCAAAAACAGCACATTTATCCCTTTGAAAAATCCCAGTAAATAACAAAGGTACATTAGGCTCCAAAACAGCTTAACTGAACCATATGTGGATCCAAAGGCCTGCCAAAATGGAATCCGCATTATATAAGGTAGTTTCCTATTTCATTGAGCTATAAAATAGCAACCCACAGTATACAGAATGTATTGGCTGGTTGCACAGAGCTCCTGGTGACAATGGCATGGAAACTCATCGTCAGCAGATTAAAAGTGGCCTCCCTACACACTCCGGCAGGTTTCTTGAGTTGCTTTGTTTTTTTTTTCCCCTCTTTTTTTTTCCTTTTTGTTTTTTTGACCTGGATTGACTAATCATAATCACAGACTATGCAGCAAATAACTTAAAACAGCATCTTGAACCTTGCCCTTCTGACAGTCACAGAATTTCACCATCAAAATATTTCATTAGAAAATCCTCAAGAAGCCGCAGAAGGTTTGACACTGAACCCTGAGGATCCCGTCGAGGGCCTCTGCTGTATTCCATCACTCCTCTTGTCCAAAACGGCACACTCTACTCCCACAGATTCTCTCCAAAGCCATGCTGAATCCTCTTTCCTTATCAGGCTGATACAGACCTGCATCATCCTCGCAGCCTTCTGACAGGGGCTACAACAATGGGGGGGAGGGTGCTACAACGGCTCATTGTTTCCTTTCACAAAACCCTGCCACAGGGTGCAGATTAACACCAAAAAATAGATGACTGCAACCAAAGAGAAACATTTTTCAGAATGCCTGCACTTGATTAATGAAGGAATGGAGCAGACCACGGTTCGAGGTTTGTCACACCCTCTTCCCTCCTTGACCCTTCTCCTCCTGGAGAGTCAGCAGAAAAGGGGACACTCCTGTGTCACGTTCACAAAGTTTTGAAGACATGCAACAAGAAAAAAACCTGCCTTGGTTCCCTGCTAGAAGTATTCAGATAAAGGATGAACTTTCTTTTCACCACCTTTGACTTTCCTTAATGAAACTACTTTTTACTTTTTCCCCTGTAGTCACCTCACTGGACAGGTACTTGGGCCCTGATATTCATATCAGATGCCCACGTGGACATCGCTGGGCATCTTACACAGACTAATAAGCTACACTTGCCTAAGCAGCAGTGGCTTTAAGACACAAGGTGGTAATGCCACTTCCGAGATGCATATCAGAATCTAAGGGGCTCATGCTGCTGTGCTCACACTATTACAAAGGGGGTAATGAGAAAAAATGGAATTTGTTTGACTTCTTAATAGAGGCTAAAACTTAAGGCATATGAGATGCCTCTGCTCTTCTGAACTCTGTCCCCATTTCTTCATATGCACAGTGCATCACTGTCCATATTATGGCTGCCTCATTCACTACATTGTGTACTAAGCTCTAAAATGCCATACGTAATGAAAAAAAATTGAGTTAACATTTAAAAATATAAACCTAACTCAAAAGTGAATCAGACAGGGGAGATTACTTGTCCAATTCTTTGAAATCCCTAATCGTACACCTGTGAAATGTTTTCTGAACAATAACTTCTTGCAAAAAGAAAACACAAAGAAGCCAGGATAATTTAAAAAGCATTTTGACCACTTAACTGTCCTTACTCTTTCTAAAAGTACACATTCTTCCTTTACTTCTGTGGGGATTGTTGACTTAGATGATAAGCCCTCTAAATACACACCTTGTACCTCTCTAGGCTGTAAGTTCTCAGAATATTCATGCGAGCTAATCAATACGCACTTATGTCTGTGTGTGTATAAATACATGCGGGCACAGGTGTATGGAGATGCATGTGTATGATGACAACCCAAAGTGCTTTTTAAGTATGTTCAGGGAGGGAAGAGAAGAGAAAAGGCTGGATGCACTGCTTGGGGAACTAAAGGAACGCCTAATTTTCTTTCTAGTCACAGCCATAATAAAAAGTAATCTGGGTTTGTGTAACAATCTGCGTATTTTTCAAAGTGACTAAACGCATGTAATTTTATATAATTTTGCAATGACTATGATGTAGGGCTGGTATAATAACCTCCATTTTATAAGTGAGGAAACTGAGAACATGTATGATTACCCAAGATAGTGCATCCACTTTGAGTAATAGACTAGGCCCAGGTTATTCTGACTGCATCGCAGGCTCTTTCCCCTACTTTCCCTTCCATTTCTGATCTTAACAATGTGTTAATGTATGTTTCTCAAACTGACTCAGCAAACAATCTGCTTCTGGTTCCTAAATTCTATTACATTTTGTATAACTGAGGTGTATATTTTAAACATCTTTCTCTATCCTCACAATTGATTTCTAAATAAACTAATCAAGAAGTCACTGTCATTCTCGTGTAGAAAATCACATCTTCAGAAATAAGGATAAAATCTATCTCATTTTCTCAAATGTCTTATTTATTAGTTCATCTTTGATTTTGGTTCTGATGCTTTACAACATATGATTTAGCTTTTTCTATTCAAATTATTGAGATTCTCTCCCATCGCTCTTATTGTTGGAGAGTCCTTTATCCGGAGGTCAGGAAACTCTTCATGCAGATTGCCTTCCGTGGCAGACGGACGCAGGGATGGCCTCCAGTGACCCCGGCCTTTGGTTCTGAGGCCCTGTGCAATTCCCTTCCCTTCAGTGTGGGCTGGACCTCGTGACTCGATTCTGATGGACAGAACTTGGCAGCAGTGATGGGATGCCACTACCAGGATTAGGGTAGACAAACACTGTGGCTTCCACCTCGGGCTCCCTCTCTTGTTCTCTCATTGCCGCTCACAGACAAGACAGCTGCCGTGTGGTGAGCTGCCCTCTGCAGAGGCCCATGAGCTGTGAACCAAGTCAGTTGTCAGGCCAGTGAGCCTGCCTGCAGGTCCACCCCCGGTTGAACCTTCAGATGACAGCGCAGCTTTGGCTGTCACCTTGACTGCAGCCTTGTGAGGGACACTGCACCAGAGGCACCCAGATAAGCCGTGTGCATATTTCTGAGCTTAGAAACGGAGAGTAAGACACACGAGAAAAGCCACAGGCTCATACACATAACCCTATTCTCGACTCTGCATTCCTGACCTTTAAAACAGAAACAGATACAAAACATACAAAATGGCACAAAAGACATCCACAGTATGAGAGTCAAGAAATCATAGTTTTTGTCAAACTAGGCCAGAGGCTTTTATGAGACAAGTAAGGTAAGAGTAAATAAATAATAAAAATAACTTTACATTTGATGCTTCCCAAGGAAAAGAGATGTTCATCTCCAAAAGAGAGTTTCTCAAATAATTCCATAAGTTTCCAAAAGCATTTGAGAAACAGCACATTATTTTTCTCTTGTTAGAACCACATGCAAGGATTCTTGACTCTGGAGCCTAACACGCAGCCAACACAGGGCCCTGCAGAAGTGTCCTGAGCAAGGTCACACTCATAACCTTGCTTTTACCAGGAAAACCTCACATGACACTAAACTCTATCAATTCCCACTGAGAGCTACTGGTACAGCATGATACTGGAATAATGGTGGCCTGGGAATACCTATAGTTTTAAAAGAGTCCAGTAGATTATAAGACATTTAAAGAGTTATCCCTAAGTAATATTGATTTTAAGACCAAACAGAAAGAATACAAAATATTACTTAAATATATTCTTTCTCAGTTATCATTTCCAAGGTGCTGGCAGTATTAATTATTATTCCTTGCTGAGATCATCACTAAACCCTCCTAACATCAGAACGCTTGTTTATTCTGACCACGAACACAACAGGTAGGTGTATAGTGCCAAACCAATTATTTTAGAAAGACTTGTGGAACAGTACGTCTTCCAGAAAGTCGAAGAGAAAGACTTTCAAAGGCACGCCAGACTTATCAGCAAATAACAGAAGAGTGCTTTGGTCGACTTTTCAAACAGCTGCTCCTCGCCGTGTTTTCTCATTTTAACTTCTCCTCTAGTCAAAAACATGTTATGAGCTTTATATTCTATAATTTGCGTGATGAAAAACAATAGAATTATCTTTTGCAAAACAGTTCCTCAGCACCCAAGAATCAGATAGAACTCTCCTTAGGGAGCAGAGTCTCTCTCCCCATGTCTCCAAGGACCTGGAAATGTAAAAAAAGATCTACAACCCACCCTACGAAGAATATATGGAGCTACACACCAACAACTAGCCCTAGTCTCTCATGCCTGACTGTGCCCTAAGCTAGTGCTACTCTTAGTCTCCTCAGCTTTATACATACAGTCTTCTTAGTGCATGGTCAGGAGCGACCCTGACCCTATTGTGAGCAACTGCTCCTTCCGGACATTGATTAAATTAACAGCAGGACGTGGAGTCCGTCTGATACCTCCACAAAAAGATCATCTTCACTAAAAGTTCTCCTTGGAGTTCTGGGCAAACGGAACAATGAAAAATCTTAATAAAGGAAAAGATGCTTTTTGTTTATTCAAACTTGGCATGAATGCAGGTAAGGAGGTTTGGCCACATCCCATAATCCAAAGGCAAAACTGTTTAAATTTCAGGCACAGGAGAGTCAGGTGGGTCTGTAAATAAAACTGTCTTTACAGTTTTTAAAAAATTGTGTATTTGTGTCCCTCCCTTTCAAATCTAAGTCCAAACATAAAGAACCTCAAAATCCTTCAGCATCAGAAGGAAAAGTAAGTCACAGAGAGACTGAGGTTAGCAGACAGACCAGCTGTGCACAAAAGCTGTGTTTTGGAGGTAGGTCCCAATTATCAGGAAGGATTCAACTTCGGATTCTATTTCAATAGCACTGTCCCATATTAAAACATAATTGCATACACACTGCCAACATTTTAACTGCATCTAAATTGTAATACAATCAGTCCCTTCTGGTCAGTATGCAATTGACCTCTCTGGTTGGCTTCTACAGATCTGAAGCGTAAACTAATTCTTTGGTGTTTGGTTTCTTCTTTCCTGACTCGCAATCTCCATGACGCCTTTACTTACTTGGGTCTCCATACCAACTTCTCTGCTCTCCCCGAGCACGACCCCTCCCTCCAAACACACATCTACACACACACAAACTAATTCTAGAAACCAGACCGACACATCATTTTCCAAGGCTCTGCTGCATTAAATGTCTTGTCTCGTGTCTTCCTTGAGCAGCTTCCCGGTCCACTCAGTTTCCATTAATTCTCCACATAGCAGATAGAGTATAAGAGGAGCCAGGATCTTGGCCTCCCTAAGGGACAAATCTACGACCTCCATCAATAATGAATTTCACCAACGTTTCCCAAGAGGAACAGGGTACAATTAAAAAGGTTATAAGTCCTTGCACTACTAGAACCTAAGGGCATCTGTGAATGAAACTGGCTTAAGCCAATTAGAGGAATCAGTACATTTGTCTTCTCTTGGAACAACCCTGCTCTTACGGTTCCCATCAATTCAGTATAAATCTGACTGATCTTATCCAAGAAGTTAATAGAAAATTGCTCACAGTGGGCGACTGCCACCTCAGTTTCCAAGCAGAGACAGATGGAATTTCCCAGATGGTTTGTCACTGGAAAGCGCGATGCTGGATGAGACTTCACAGAAAGCATGGTAGAGCAGAACACCTTCTTGGCCTTCACCCATGTCATAGTGAGGGAGCTAAAACCAATTCTGCTGTAAACAAATCATAATTGCCTCAAAAGGCCCAACACCTTGTCCTCCCTAAAGGTCTCAAAGAGTTGCAAATTTCACAGTGAAATTAGTCCATATTTATCAAGAAACCATCATGGGCATAGCTCCTTATTGAGTAAAAAACTAAAGAAATAATATAGTTATCCTGCTCTACTTAATCTTATACTCAAATGGGATTAAGAAAAAAATAAATGTATAAAACAGACACAAAAATGGCACTGGCTGTGGTAAATGTACTGCTAAGTTAGGCAGATGAAGTTAAGATCTCAAAAGAAACAGGATAAATGGATATAAAGACTTGGGGAGAATACAGGGATCTTGAAAAAAGAAAGATTTACATCATTTACTAATGCTGGAGAGACACTGACAGAAATAATTAATTTATTCATCTTTTTTATTGAGATATAAGGGACATAACATTATACTAGTTTCAGGTATAATAAATAATGATTCCACCAACAGAAGTAGTTCTAACATTTTTTTTCTTGTAATAAGAACTTTTAAGATCTGATATCTCACTCATTCTTTAATGGTTATTTACTGAGTCCTTGCTATAAGCCATAATTGTTCTAGGTAGGAAAGACAATCAGCATGCAGTCTGCAGAGGAGGCAGATGAGTGAACAGACTCATACAGCTATGAGACCAATGTTCTTATCCTAGTAAACCTAGAGAACCACAGAAATACTTGAGGAGCAGGTATCTATTCCAGACTGGAGGCTTTGGAGAAGGTGGACTTGGGGTGACCTTGAGCTGAGTAAGCAAAAACCAGAGTTAGTGTGATGAAGAGTCTTTAAGTAAAAATCGGCAGGAGGGAGAGCATGGGGTTTTCCAGGATGAAGCAATGACATGTCCCATGCTCCGAGATGTAAGAAAAGAGTATACTCAGAATGCTGCAGAAGCTCGGTCGCTGACGTGTACACAACAGTCAGAAAGGAACAAGAACTAAGGAAGTCTCGTGAAGGCCTTTTTATGCTCTGACAAGGAGTTTGGGTTCTCTTGTGCCTTTAGAATTTTAAGGAAAGGGACTGGTTTTGATTTTAGGATACTCTATAACTTGGGTAAAGAAAAAGGACACAAAAGGGAAAGGCAGAAAAAGCAGGTAAAACAGTGTTGTCATAATCAAGGAAGATATGATGGTGGGTTTAACTAAAGCCATGGCAGTGGAAACAGAAAGAAGAGAACAGACCTTAAGAGAGCTGGGGTTACGGTACCTGGTTTCTGAGTGAAAAGAATAATCTGAGCAGAAGGAAAAAGTTAGAGTCAGAGTTATAGGCAATAAAGAAGAGTAGTGTGTGTGTGACTACATGTAAATGGACATTTAAGATCTGAGAGAAGGAGAAATAGAAATGAGCCCTGGCTGGTGTGGCTCCATGGACTGAACACAGGCCTGTGAACCACAGGGTCGCCTTGTTCAATTCCCAATCAGGGCACATGCCTGGGTTGTAGGCCAGATCCCCAGTTGGGGGTACATGAGGGGCAACCACACATGGATGTTTCTCTCCCTCCCTTCTCCTCTCACTAAAAATAAATAAAATCTTTTAAAAAAAGAAATGAAGAAAACATTGAATAACTTATACAATGAACTTCCTGCTGAGGCAGGAAAGGAGATGCACAGGTTTAGAATCAAAGATGACTCAAAAGTTGGAAGTCAGGGAGAAGAGATGGGCGATAACCTGTGGAAACAGTATTAAACTCTCCTTGTGACTGCTTATTTGGAGGAAGTCGGTGGGAAAGACTTGCAGAGCAGCTGAAATGTGCTATTAGAGAAAGGGTAAAAAGCCAAGGTTAGAGATTTTTTAATTTAAATGTCATTTGTAAATTAGTAGCTGAAGCTTTGCAAGTGGCTAAGCTCCCTGAGGCACTGGGAACAAAGGGAGAAGAGAAGAAAGGCCCGAGTGTTTTGGGAAACAAGCACAGTTAAATTCAAAAGAGCCAAGACCAGTGAGATATGAGAAGTAGGAAGTATGGCGGTCCGGGGCCCAGATTAGAATGAATATTAAGAAGGAGAATATAATTTACAATGTCAACATCCATGAAAAGAAATATAAGACCCAATAAAAAGTCATGCCTCAGCAAAATTATAAATCATATCACTGAGATTCGGAAGATGGAAGGAAATGGGTAGGTCCGTGAGAACGCTAGTGGTAAGGAAATTCAATCAGATTAGAGTTTCATTTTATAGAGCATTTATTGAATAGCTATTATGTGCCAGAGGCAGAGGTCCAAACTTGAATAAGGATTTTATAAAAAGTTATGTCCTCTAGAATCTCAACAATAATTTGGATGCTATTTTCAAATGTATCATTACATCTTGGAGGCTGTCTGGTTATGGCCTCCCACGGAGCTAACCCTGAGACTAATTCAAGTCCAAGTAATTCATCGGCGAGATGGTCTCAGGAAATTTCAGTAGCGGTGTGAAGTGAGCAGGAAAGATGAAAAAAGCCCATAGAGGTGTATTAAAAGCCAACTGGAGCTCAATGCCGCTGGCAAACTCGAGAGACGGGGTAGAACCCTTCTCCTATCCTAATGGAGAGGCGGAAAAGGAAGGATATCCATCCGCCAACTTCCATCCATCATCGGACAACTGCCGGAAACATTTAATTCTCCGGCACTTCCAGCTTTCCTAGATTGCAATGAGTTTTCTTCTGAGGCTGGAAAAAAAGTCCTCAAATAGAAAGTCACAGATGTTTTCCACTAAGCAGCCTTTGACAGGTGAACACTGGTGAATGCTGGAGACATATGGGTAAGGATGTATTTGCTACAGGGTGTGTACAACATGAAGCTTGAAGACTCCGGCAGCCAGAGGATCAGAGATTGGCAGAGTGAGTACTGGAAGGAGAGAAGTTGAGACCCCTAAGAATTCTATTATTTTCCTGTGATGTGGCTCAGGAACCACTAATTCTTTTCTCAATCACATTTCTACCGTGATGATGTCTTCAAATCTTAAGGTGCAATTGAGTGCATACATTGTTTCATTATGATGTCAATAAAATGTCTATTTTACCCTTTCTATGTGTATTTCCTATTTGTAGAAGCCGGTGTCACAAATGCCCCACATGAAAATAAAACAAGGTGCGATTCTGATTGAACAGCATCAGTAAAATGCGTTTACTATTTACTATGTAGCAAGTAAGCTGGGACCTTCTACTAACATCCTATTTAATTAATTATGTATGTTGCATTGTTCTAGCAGTTGGCTGAATAAGACTAGTTAGCTACTGGAAGCAAATATAGTCAATAGCAAGATGAAGCAAATGCCACCTGAATTTCAGACACCTGACCTTCCAAATAAAATCATTGTTATTTGATACTTCTTTAGCACTTATCATGTGCTAGCACAGCAGAGATGGAGTGTATTACAAAAATATTTGTTCTCGGGAGAAAAATGGGAAAACTTCAAAGGCACAACATATAAATGTGGAAATTCTAAAACACCTCCAAAACAGATATTGATCACACTTTAAAATGTTTTAAAGCATTTTTTCCTTATCAGCAACCCTTCGATATTTTCAATGAACAATACTGCAAAACTTTCGGAAACACGATATTTGCGTCACCATGACAGGACCTAATGTAAGTTTCTCTGTGGCACAGAGGCAGGTGTCGGAGAGAAGGCTAGGCTCACTCACTGCCTAACAACTCATTCAGGGGTGTAAGACCGTACGTGAAAATCTGAGGCTTACAATGTACCAAAGACCTTTGGGGCTTGTCATGGTTAATTTTATATGTCAACTTGGAGTATGTTTTGCATGTCATTAACGTTTGGATTCATGAACTTTGGGTAAAGCAGATTATCTTTCATTATGTGGAGAGTCTCATCCAATCAGCTGAAGATCTGCACAGAACAAATGCAGAGGCCCCTCTGCTTCATCTGCACCGTTAGCTTTCCTGGAACTCCAGCCTGCTGGGGCCACAGTGCAGATCTTGATGGGCCAGCCTCCACAACCAAGTGGGCCAATTCCTTATAGAGTGTGTGTGTGTGTGTGTGTGTGTGTGTGTGTGTGTGTGTGTGAAGGTCTGTGCAGAAAGAGGCCAGCCATTGTTAATATAACAAGAATGGTTTGCACAACATCGATATAACCTGGCAGCCAAGGAGAGCAGACTGGAATGCGCAAGTGTGAACAATGATGACTTCACTCTACTAGTCAGTAGGGGTGGTAGATGCCATTGAGTGAGCATGTGTACTGTGTTGCCATCACATTCCAAATGACTGAGTGAAGAGAGAAATGAATCTGCATCAAATTTTGCGTTAAGCTTGAACATTCATCCACAGAAACTATTCAGATGATTCAGAAGGCCACAGCTACAGGCACCTGGTAATTGGCAGCTTCATCATGACAATGTGCAAGAGGTTTTTTTTTGTGAAACATCAAATTACCCAGGTGATTCAGCCCCTCTACAGCCCAGATTTGGCACCTTGTGACTTCTGGCTTTTCCCAAAACTAAAATCACCTTTGAAAGGGAAGAATTTCAGACCATCAATGAGATTCAGGAAAATACAATGGGGCAGCCGACGGTGATTGGGAAACTGCGTGAAGTCCCAAGGTGCCTACTTTGAAGGGTACTGAGGTGTCATTGTCCTATATACAATGTTTCTTGTATCTTGTATCTTCTTTGATAAATGTCTCTATTTTTCATATTACATGTCGGGATACCTTCTGGACAGATATTGTGTATTCACATATGTGTGTGTGTGTGTGTGTGTGTGTGTGTGTCTATATACAGACATATGCAGAGACACACACACACTCTCTTCCTGTTCTGTTTCTCTGGAGAAGCCTGACTAATACAGTCCTTGCAAATAGTCAAATTTAGGCATGTAAAGTTATCAAACACCAAAGGTCTACAATTTTACTTGTTTAATTTAGAGTCTTTTTGGTTTTAAACTTGATAGATTATAATAGGTCCATTTTAATGGGTGACCGAGCAGTAAAGTAGTTAACGTTTATTGATAACTCACATAAGCTACTTCATTTAGTCTTCACAATAACATTACCTATAAGCTTATAGGTAATATTATAAGCTAGGTAATATTGTTATCCCTATGTTACAGATAAAATTTCTAAGACAGTATTTGATTGCAATGAGTTCTAGAGTCACACTAGGTTGACCTTGGGCTAGTTATCTAATTTCCCAAAGCATCAGTCTCCTTCACTGTAACCAAAGAGGTAAATGCTATCTTCTTGTGTGCTGGTGTAAGAATTAAGTGAGATACAAAACATTTAAAGCACTTTGACCCATATCTGGCCCAATGAAAGTATTAACTATATGTTGCTATTATTAAATCATTAAAGGATGAAGTAGTTAACAAGATAATGTGGTGTGGGCAAAAGACTATTTATTTTTATGTTCCAAGTATTATATGATTCCAAGAATAAGTTCTTGTCAAATCTATTTGTTTGGTGTTTCCATATAGCATATATTTCTTGAAATGTTCTATATATACCCAAATGCCTGGTCTGCAAAGGCATCCTGCAGAAGGTGGCATATTGCTAATGCACTTCAAGATGGGAACTTGAAAGATATAAAAAGGATATGACATCTGGCATGGTGACTCAATTAATTACAGTGTTGGATTAATTAGTGTGCTGAATCTCCTGGGCCAACACCACGAGTCAGGCCAACACCACAGTGATATTACATTAGCTGGTGAATAAATAATTTATAAGAGTGTGCTAAATCCAAACTGATGCAAGGTTGGGTAAGGAAGGGTTAGTGGGCTAAATATTTTATAATAAGAAAAACTTATCTTCATGATATAAAATACATATTAAAGGGCTGTCCACATTATAAAGAGGAATAAAATTGTAGAAGTCTTGGAATTAACTCATAACTTCTCAAATAGTATAAAACATCATAATAAATGTGTTGCCCAAAGTAAGATAAAAAAGACATTCCTCTAATCAGTGATAGTTTCTGCCAGAGATTTTTATAAATTAAGAATCCTTGCAAAATCTTCCCAACAATTTTATCATGCTCAAGTCATGTCACCGGTACTCCTGAGGAGGGAGTGTGGCATGGTCTTTAAAACTGCAGATTCTGGAAGCTAAGGGCCTGAGCTTTCATTTTCTTATTTTTAAAATACAATTAAAAAATTCACAGGTTTGCTTGGAGGAGGAAATGAGCTGATCCATTTCCAATTCTCCATGCAGTGTCTAGAAAAGAAATATGTGTGCAGGATATGCTAACCAACTGTCCTACCTACAGTATACTCCCTGACATAAAACAGAAGTGAATTCTGGAAAAAAATACGTGTGCAGGATATGCTAACCAACTGTCCTACTACAGTATACTCCCTGACATAAAACGAAAGTGAATTCTGGAAAAAAATGTCACTGCAGTAGAAAAATATTTTTAAAGTATAATTTACTGAAATAACTAAGTTTTTCAGTAGAGAAAAATGTTACAGTTTAAGGAAATAACGCAAAATAGATATAAATCCAAACATAAAGGAAGAAAACTAGGGTGTTAAGATTGTTTTCTATAAAGAACTATTATCCAGTACTGGTTTTTGATACAGCTAATAGGTATCCATACACTTCAAAAAGTATCAGAAATTCTGAAAACTTCATATCTAAAAAGCAAAATCCTTTCAGAAATATAAAACATGGAATAAAGTAGGTTTAGAGTGGTACAGGAGTATGAAAAAATGCAGAAATATCATCTGTCAAAAAATAGGAAATTATTTCACTGACAGATTAAACTTTCACAGATTTTCCATACATCCCAAATTAGCATATGCTAAAAATGTATAGAAGTACCATTCTACATATATACAGATAATGGCATAAAGACTAATCAAAAACTGCATTTTTTTCTATAGATATTATCTTGAAATAGGAAAGGGGAGAATGCTCATCTCGTACATCATCAGCAGGTGCCACTTCGGCAGCCATGCGCTTTGGAAGAAACATCAGAGAAACGACTAAAGGTCGTGCTGATGTCTGATCTGTACTGATAAAGAAGATAAACATCTTCTCGCCTAAAACATGTTTTTAAACAATTCGAGAGAACAAGTAGAAACCCCCAGATAAATGGGTTTAAAACAGCATTTAACTCAACCCTTGTGGTCTAGAAAATTTTGTCCTTCTTGAATTAGCTTCAATAATCAGCGAGTTAACATTGCTCCTCAAAGGAATCAACAGAACAGTTAATTAATCCATCCCAACCAACCAAGGCCTTCCATGTGCACGGGAGCACCAAGAGTTAAACTGCCCAGATTATTAAATATTTAGCCTGGCCTATCAACTTATTTGTTTCTTAAATGCTTGTAAAATCCCTTCATCCTACTATGGATAATACATGAATTTAGGAGGTAAAAAGCACAAACTTAGCACCTCACATGTTAATTAAAAGCTTGGCAACATAAATATTTCCAATTTATTCCAATCATTACTTTTAGCTGAACCAATAACCTCTGGCTCATCCGCGTGACATGGGATAAGCAAAGATCCACGTATACCAGTTTTTTTCACGTAATAACTTGAACAAGAAATTTCTTTTATGTAATAAACTGAAGAAGAAATGTAATGTTGGGGAGTCCAGTACATTTGTCAAAACCCCTCTGGGAGTTTTTATGTCCCTACAATGTAGATAGAGTCATTCGGTAGCCGTGAGACTCTTCCTACATAAGTAGAATTTAGAGAGAATATAATTTCTGATCTCCTAGAGAATATAGAACATTTTTCTTCCCAAGTGTTATCATGTGTATTACCACATAATAGGAGAGGTCCTAATGTTCTAACCACTGGACCCTGGGTTATTTCATAACATGGCAAAGGAGAATTAAAGAAGTAGATGGAATTAAAGTTGCTAATTAGCTGACCTTAAAATAGATTATCCTTGATTACCCAGGTAGGCCCAATGTAATCACAAAGGTTCTTAAATGTGGAAGAGGAAGACAGAAGAGTCAGAGTCAAAATGTGGACTTGAGAAAGACACTATCAGCCACTGCTGGCTTTGAAGATGGAAGGGGACCATATGGCAAGGACGGTGGGCAGCCTTGAGAAGCTGGGGAAGCTCAGAAAACAGCTTCTCCCCTACAGACTCCCCAAAGGAATTTAGTCAACAGTCACCTTGATTTTTAGCCCAGTGAGATCATTCCAGACTTCCAACCTCCAGAACTGCAAGATGATGAATTTGTATTATTTAATCCACAAAGCTTGTGGCAATTTGTTATAGAAGCAATAGGAAACTTATACATCCAATTAAAAAATGAAGCTCAAACGTAACAAACATCCCACCTTTCTATTACTTTAAAAAAGATCTAATCAATCAGTTGTCTATATAACTTTACCTACAGATAGACTTTCCGATCTCAGAACTTTTTGACAAAGTTAACAATGGTCAATAATGTGAATCATTCATCCTTGCTCTTATAGCCACAAACAGTATTACCAAGGAATAACAAGGTTGTTTATTTCTTGCTCTTCGTGTAAACCTGTAATGTATGACAATTAATATGTGTCGTCTTTAAAATAAAAGCATTTGTATATATTATTAAATGTGAATAGTATTAACCTGGCTAAGCAGATAAAGCAACAACCTTATAAATTACCTTACTAAACAACCATTTAGTATGATTAACCTGTTTCGTTCTAAATTCCGTGTGTGTTACTGTCAGAGACAAACCACTTGGACAATATCCAAGTTTTGTGTCCATGAAAAAGAAAAAAAAACACTGTTATTTTTAGTGATTTCACGGGGAAGCGGACAGAGATAATTTCTGAGCGATGACAAAATACTGAGCCAACCATGTGAGAACATCCACATACCAAGGAATTATTATTCAGGTCCATCTTCCCAGCAAATGGGCCCCAGGTTGTTCCCACAGGAAGTTGCTGCCGGCTCTGAATTTTCCGTTCCCCATCTTTCTGAAGAACCTCCAGCTCTCCTGCAGAGAATGGAAACAAGAGGTGTTTAGAGTATTCTCACTTGGGCTTTAACAACAGCCACCTCTTTTTGTGTTTGCTTTTTGTGCGCAATGTTCTCAGCACTCATATAAAGAGAATTAATTATGTGTGTCTGAAAAACAACCGATCTTATTATCCTGAGAGGAAAATAAAACTTGTCCTTATAATTGTATTCTAATTTAGTCCCATTTTTTTCTTGCACCTTTTCACACACACCATCTACTGAAGTCAATTCTATTTAGCAAGTCCTTAAGAACCAGAAATAACGCTTCCTCAAAATGCATTGATCCAATGCCAAGACAGATAGACAAGAAACAGTAGGCCAGTGACTTAGAGTGAAAATTCTTATATGTGATCACCAGTGTAAGGGAAAAATTGCAATTAAAGATATATGCCTTAAACAGTAACTTTATGGTAATTACCTAAGACGTGTTCAACAGCATCGGGAGAGTTTCTTCAAGTATTTGATCATTTTCTGAAATTTTACTAGTTTCAATGAACAAAATGTCTATGTGTACAGAAAGTACAGGTGTATGTTTTCCCAAGTAAAAAATATTTTATCAAAGTCATTTTTATATTTGGTACTGTAGGTAAGATAAGATTCTATGTTAGCAAAAGGGTTTGGACAAAAACACTCACAAAACAGACAGTTTAGGATGTTTCTTCCCTTTCTTCCAAATATACTCTGGTTTCTCTTCAGATCATATAAATCTTTTGCTTTTTACCAAATAAATACTTTGGAGAAATAGGAAGTAAAGACAGTATACACATTGGCATAAAGCAGAAATTGAAATTCCTCAAATGCTCATTTAAGAAATGAATGAATTAATAAAAAATACCGGAGGGCTTCAAAACTTCAAAGAATGGCCATCAGCCGAAACATTTTGGGGAAATAAACAGAAAAAAAAATCTCAAAAATCTCAATCAGAAATTGGAACCGCTCTCTTTAAACAATTAAAACAATTAAATCTACAATATTTATGCCTTGACAGTATTACCATACCATATTATACCAAAATTTTATATTTTAAAACATTAATCTTAATTATATATTAGTTTTTTTAAATGGTATTTCTTTTCAGCCTGCTCAACAGCAGGTGTGAAAATGGGAAGGTGTAGAATAGGAAGAAGTGTAAGTGGAAATCCATAGAGAATAGAAAGTTGAAGAAAATTCTAAACAGAATAGAATGTATTCAGTGATTGAATTTTCTAAACGATATGTAAGTCATGGTAGGTAACATATTATGAAAACTTTGCCTTAATCTGGCCTTAAGGCAGTTTCTTTTCAAATCAACTACTATCTTTAAACATGAACCTCCAATCTTGATGGTTTCAAAAGCAATATCATTAACCTGAGTTCAATTATATCTCTTTATATCCGTGTTTGTGTCACTTCCTTTAAAAAGCTAAAATGACCAAAAATTACACTTCATATTTTTGGGATTGCTTATCCCAAAAGCCAAAATCAAAGTATATAAACTATAAACATTTAAAGTATTGTGTAATGGTTAAACTGTGTCCATTATAAAATATATCTATATCTGAATAAAAACATGTAATGAAAATAATTCTATATTCAAAAAAAATGTAAATTTAGTATTACATTTCTATGTTCCCTCCTCACACTCCATTCCTCTTCCAGTTGTCGAATACGCTCAACATGGACGACCTCGTTAAACTCATTAATTAAGATGGTACACATCCTACATTTTTTTCATGTGATGTATCAGTAGCTCATATGAATGGCAACAAGGAAATGGACCCAGAAAGATTCAATCAGCCTGAGCTTCTGAAATATAGCTTTAGAAATAGTATATTTACTTTAAATAACATATTAGCTGTTTAATTATCAAATCATAATGTTCATTCAGAATCAGGGGAATTCGGAATAATAAAAATTTGGTTTTGTAGGTGGAATAACAAACCCATGCCTGAGATTTGCCCCTGAAATTGTTTTTCATCCTTGTACAACCCTTTTTATTAATGCACTGGAATCAGAGGCCTTGTACAGAAACACCCTCAAAGGCAGAGCACGAACAGCAATCCGTTGTGATGTCAAAGTGGAATCGGTGGGGAATGTCCCTCAGTGTATGCAGAGTCATGTGATAATGCAGTTATTTAAATCTTTCGAGTATTTCTTCAATTAGCAAAGAAACTCCTATTTGTATCTGATAGAGGTTCTTGGTATTTTCAAACATACTTACTTAAATTTTAAACAA
>VMDR010019712.1:0-18117 GCA_007922815.1 Macrotus californicus | reverse complement strand
CCATGGTATTCCTGGAGGATAGCAGTCCTTCCAATTTCTAACAACAAAGACATTCTAGAAACTTGTTTCAGAATGTTTTAGTTCACATGTCTTCCACCTGAAGCCTTAAGAGTGCTTATTAACAGTTACAATGAACAAACAAACCATAACTCAGAATTAAAAATGACAAGAGTATGTTTTCCTTTAAAGCTAAAAACAAAGATGTGTGCTTGAAGATTAAAGTAAAAGTGTTCGCATTCAGAAACCTTTTAAATGATCTAACTCTTAAAACTTGATTTAAGGAGGAATGGCCCAGGAACCAGACTCTGATGAACACATTCAAATAAAGCCTGAAGTCTAAGTTTATCCAGCAGGGTGACTCATGCTTCTTTGTCATCCTCCCACAGCACCAATTTGTTCCATGTGAATGCTAGTAACAGGCATCATACCCTGTTAATGCTAACATGTAGGAGTCAGTCGGAGGTAAAAACCCCTATCACGATTAGCATTAACAGCGTACAGCCTACAGCAAGCTTCCAGCATTCAGAGGATGAGGCACAAAGAATTCAAACCACGGATTTCCCCTTCCTGGTTTGCGCCACCTGCAAGAGAGAGAGAGAGAGAGAGACGGTTGTGTACGCGCTGGGGGTTACAGAGTTGGACAGACACAGATCCGAAAGCAAAAACCTCTCTGTAAAGGAAGAGCTTATTAAATCCTACGAAGTCATTTCTTGGAAAGGCTAGAGAAATTGGCAATTAAAAGATGTTTTTTTACCTTTCAGCATATTTGAAGACTTTAGACATATTTTTAAAATTCTATTCTGTAGTTCTTATTTACGCATGTGTATCATCTTTAAAATAAAATGAAACCACTCTTCAAAGTCCCTGAATGCTAAGGGGTGAGGTGGTTGAATCTTGAGTTCTGACACAATGCTATCTTTTCTGATTTATATCTTTCCCGGGAACTAGACACTCTGAGTAAAAAGCCAAAATAGTCAAACATAGTACTTAGGATTTATGAAAAAGCTGAATTAACTGGTTGAGGTTTTACCTTTATTATTTTGTTAGGAGACAGAATGAAGGGCTTGGCCTACGAGAAACGTCCTCACCCTAAAACGTCCCCACCTGCTGTTTAGAGGTCGCTCTGGGGGAGCGCTGCCCCGTGGCTTCGGTTTTGAGCTATGTCAAGGGAGTGTGCCTTAAAGAGGGCTGTGTCTCAAAATACTTGTCTTCAGCAAAGAGCGGATTCAAACTAAGAAAAAGATGAATTTGCTACTTCCTGTTAAAGTATGATTTTACTCTCAGATAAATGACGTTTCTCCCACAGCTTCTGGTTTCGGTGTTCCTCTAGCAGAACCTAGAAGTTAAAAGTTCTATTCAAGTCTGTGGTCTCTTTCAGCACAGGAGGGGAATCACCTCTTTTATTTCATCATGACACCAGCTAGATGTGAAATTGTGATTAAGTTCAAACGAAATGTATAAAGTTAAAAATTCCCCAATGAATAAATTTTTTGACAGGGCAGAATACCATGGTCTGGAAATTCCCAGACCAAGGAAATACATTCTTACTGATAGTAATTTTTTTTTAAAAATTTCTGTTTTCTGAGATGAATTAGTTTAATGATGAGGGGCTTTGAATTAAATGATGTCAATTCAGGATTTTAGTTCTTACTGATTTTCAGTCAGTAAAGAAAGTAAAAATAAGGACTTTTCCCCCCTCCACACAGTGCTTTGACCAATATAAATATTCAATAAATATACATTGATATCCTAATATTAGTTTCTCCTGAGCCAATATACTATAATTCAATCTCTTCTTAAAGAGATGTGTCTGATTTGTATTTAAAGTGATTTCCTTGCATATTATTCTACCCATAAACTTTTCTCCTTTAAAGGTGACATCTGAGCACAGATACTGAAAAATACATTTAGTGTGATTTTTCTCTTTGATCTTTTGTCACTCTTCATGTGATTGGAGTGCTCAGAAGGGGGACCAGTGTTTTCCACAATGTGCTATACTATGTTAAAAATTCTAAAGCTTTTATTTATTTCTTATTGGTTCCTATGAAAGATCTGCTGAAATACAAAGCATCACACAGGTCCCTTTCTGTTCCCAATGTGCCAACAAAAACTGGTCCTGTGTCATCTAGACTGCTCAGGCACGGTGAGGTCCCAAAGCTGCAGGGAAATGCACGATCTGACATCTCACTGAAAACATGATGATGGAGGACAAACATTAACCCCCATTATTAGGGTAAAAGAGGGAATACCCCAGAATGGTTTTGTGGAAAGTATATTCAGTAGTCCTGTGGACATCAGAATGGCCTTCAGTATGGCCATTCAGGGGTGAAGGTGCGCTCACTTTCAGCGTGTGACTGGGCTTGCAAGGGGACTCAAGAACTGCTGTGTGTCGGGTGGAAGTCAGTGATCACAGATAACAGCGGCTTGTCTATTAGCCAGGGCTCTGGGCAGAGGTAACGGCATGAGGCAATAAGAAGTGAAGTGGCTCTTTCTGGAATCGGCACAGCCACTCAGCTGGTAGAGTGGCAGAAGAATTATACACAATTTAGACCCAGCAGTCAACAGTGACAGCTGCTGACCATTTGATAAGCATGTGACAAGCATATTTGCAATGTATAGTGATTCAAGAGAAATGTCTATGGGTTATACCAAACAGAGTGGGGATCTTGACTAGGCTAATGCTGAAGACATACTTCAAACGCCCTGACTCCACAATATTTTTAAACCCACAATGTGAAATACTCATCGTTAATATAAGCTTTACTACCGCACAATTCTTTTCAGTAGTTAAGGACCGGTATCAAGGTGAATGTAGTACTTGAAAGAATTCATTACTCTGTAGTTGAGTGTCAAAAGCATGCCTTCTTACCTTGAATAAAAATCTATCAAAATGATATCCTAGATAAATAATAATAGCAGATATCTTTGATTACATGGCAAATCTACTAGCCCTCTGACAGTGAGAACGAAACTGCAGTCAGCACTATGGGAAATTTCCCTTAAATTATTCTTTTCTGAAGGATGACTGTTTTAGAGGGGGCATATGATTTCAATATATCCTTTTATTCTTACCTTACTGATTAGTCAGGAAAGATGTTATCAGCAATATATTCATAGCAGAGTAAGTCCTAAGTTTGTCACTAAGGATCTCTTTTCATATGTGAGTTGCATGTTATATATAGCCTTCCACAGCTTTATGAATTTCTATGTTTTCTTAGTTTGCTGTTTATTTTCAGTACCAACCACTTCATACTTGCTTACCAAAAGAGCTGTATGCCATAGTTTAATATCAAAACCAAGCCATCATATGACTTCCCTGACTTTATTTACCCTGTAATGTACAAATATTTAGAAACTATTAATTAGTTGTCACAAAGTGAACATTATCCGTTTCTACTGAAAAACATGATCCTATATTGATGTAGTTATACAAATTCTAGCTCTAAACCCATTCTAGGTGAAAAGTAATATAATTATGCTTTTGAAAACTGAAATGATTGTGTAGGTAATTTTCTTTACATATTTTCCCCTTGTTATTTAGTCTCTTTTGTGTTGGTGACAATGTAATAATTAAAATGGAACTCAATGTTGATTGCTAAAAGCAACTTAGTCTATAATTAATTGCACAGGAAAGCTGCCTCTGGCCTTCCCATTTCGATTCCTGATATTCTTAAATTGCTGTTTGGATCGGGTCATGAAAATAAGCATTGAAGATTGATGCAGGTGTGTAGAAATTAAGGCCCTGAGAAAACCTGGACTTGTCATAGTTGCTCTTTGGAATACCAATTTCTTGGTTACCTCTTTGGACCTAGAGTCGAAAGATGAAGGTGACGGCAAACGTGGTACCCCCAAAACCCGCTCCTCCAAAATTTTACATTTGTCATACTGCTTTCCTCCCCTTCTGCCTCATCTGAGTGTCTTACCAGTACCACCATTTCCATTGGGTGGGAGAACCTGGGTGGCAGGTAAGGTTTCAGGTAAGCCTGTTCTTGAAATGCAATTAAGTTATTTGGAGAAGGAGGGAAAGGGTGGCTCTGAAGCCCCTGCAACTGACACATCACCTTACACATAGGGTAGTTAGCTGGTCATTTCTGACAGCAGAGGTCCAGGACTACGGTCCAAGGGTGCTGGGCGGGTAAGTTTTAATGGGGACTCAGAGTGATTTTGAGGAAAGGTGAGCATAGACCCAGAATAGTTTGAGAGCTTATCCTCTTCATGCCCCCCATAAGATAAACACAAATTAAGTGTTTGAAACAATATAACCTAAGTTTTAGTTTAGTTCTCTGTGTTTTGGCCTCTCTACATTCTGTAAAGCCTCACCGTTGAATTTCTCAGTAATTCTTTGTAAAGGGCTTCAGCAGTCTCTGACCAAAAGAAATATTCCGGTGAGTGGTTTTCTGGTGTGTTTATTCCTGTAAAGTTTTTTTTTTTAATCACATGTTTTCTGTAGTATAGGATTGTTCTGTGTTATATTGCAGTAATTAGTCTTGAAGTTAAGTCTGCTGTGCTGACAGAAAGTGGAGCAGAGTAGTATGTTTCTCCTTGAATTCACAGGAGTTCCATAGCTAAGAAGGGGTGGACGGTATGGCCTGCTGCTCAGAGAGATGGGAACTAACTGGGGCTGTGTCCTTCTAAAAAAAAAGTAAAATAGATTGTTCTGTAGAAATAACCCATATCCTGACCTCTTGGAGAATGATAAGATTACTTTACATTTAAGAAAAATTCCCTGGATAAGCCATTGCTGGGAAAAAATTACCAACTCGCTATAGCATATTTTTGTTCCACAAAAATTTAACAACCCTTCTCTTGACAGTTCTATGTAAGAATTCTTCAACAAAAATACGTACTATTCCAAAATAAGAACTCTTTATGGAAAAGCCTGGTTTGCACATGAAATAGCTCTAATACCTTTCTATATTTTGAAATTCAGTAAATGAATGTTTTAAAGATATATGCCAGTAATATGTTCACACATAAAAGTAAGTGTGACATACTTTTGACCTGTCTCAGAAGAAAGCTAACGTGGGTATCACAGGGTCACTGTGGAAACGTTATACTGGGTGACTGTTTAATTGTGAATGCACAAATGAGGGAGAATATTGGCCTTAGAGGACTATTGTGCTTTTTTCAATTTTAAAACTGGAAAGTTTTTACTGAAACTTGTGCAGCTTATTTACAAACCAAATAATCTGCCCTTAGTTTCATTGTGGACAGTGATTAATTCCTTCACTTTTCAGATAAGGCTGTGGAAAAACATGGCTTAAAAATATCTACCCCCACCCCTCCCCGCCCCTGCATCCTCCACCCCCAGTCATTCTGTGGAGTAAGCCCAGCTCCACTACCTGGACCAGTGTGGGGAGGGAGGTGGGGCAGGGCAGGCGGAAGGACTTCCCCAACAGCCTGACCTCACGCTGGCTCAGCTTCAGGCCTGAAACTTTTGGAAAATGTAATCAAACATGGATAAAAAGCAAGGGGCAGGAAGGGGAGAGCTGGGGGGGAGGGTGTGGGAGATGCAGCCTGTTGCTGTAAACTATGGCTATTCATTCATAGTTTATAGTTACACAAAAGGTTGTCCATGTGTCTAACATTTTTCATATCGCGCTTCCATGGGAGAATTTTAGTAATTTTCTCTTTTTCATTTATAATTTATATTCAGCACTCTTTCTCCCCTGCCCCCACCCTCTTGGAAAACAGAAACTTGATGGCAGTTATAAGCTCTGGAGTATCTGCCATTCTTTAAAAGTCAGCTTTTCTAGGAGACCGCCTCTGTGCACTCGACTCCTGTGTTTATTCTTGACACTGAATTTCAGTGACCTGCCTCCTTTGGAACTCAGTACATGTCACCTGTGTGTTAGTTACATGTACAGATATGTGTGGCATCATGGGAAAAAGTCCTCTTTTCTATTTCTACAAGTCACGGTTCATTTTTTCCCTATGTCTACACCAACATGGCCCCAAGCAGGAAGAATTTGTGTATTAAGAGTGATGTGAGACAAACTGAGCAAGTTCTGGGAACAAAGGTTGGTTTTGCCTGTTTAAAAATCAGTTGACTTACGACGTCTGCCCTGGGTTACTAGGCAAACAGCACACTGTTTACTTTTTACATCCCCGTAGTGTTTTGCTGAGGGCCTCACCGTACCACACGAGGGTTACGTGCAGTGCTTCTCAGCATCTGCTCTCTAGACACGATTGCATGCACACACTTAGTCACTAACACACCTACTTCGGATTGCTCCTCACCTAGGGGCCCGCCCACCTTGCCTCCTTTCTCTTTCTCTTGCAGGCGGCGAACTCCTGGAGATGAGCTGCCTTCAGCTCCTGGTGGGACCCTCCCTGAGGTGGTTAGTTAGTCCGCTCTCCATCCTCTACTCCTCACACTGCATGGGAGCGTTTGAGTAAGGTTTCCACTAATAGTTGGATTCTTGGAGAACCAGAGTAGCAGAAGCTTACAAATGTGGAAATAGACTAATGAGGCTTGTTGGTACCAGTCATGGTTTGTAGGTTAGTACTGGACTGTTTACATTTACAGAGTTCCAGGCGTGGATCTCAGTCCTCCAAGTGTGGTCATTGCAGGACGAAGATGGAACATACCACCAGAAATAACCCTCGGAGGCTGTAGGCAGAGATTTAGCCTCCATTCCTGTTTTCTAAAAACACACTTGGATGCTGTGGTCCTGTGTTTTCATTGTGTAGGAGAATGTCCTTATTCTTAGGAGATGCGTGCGAAAGCATTTAGAGGTGAGATGCCAAGTCTGCATATAGGCATAAACATAGGGGGAGACAGGTGGAGAGGGGCAGACAGAAATAGAACAAATGTGGCAGATGTAACAATTAGTGGATTTAGGTGAAAGGCCTGGTGGTGGTATTCTTCTGTTTTCAAGTTGCCTGGGTTCCATTCCTGACCACAGCAGAGCTACTGGCTGTGTGGTATTTGATCATTTAAGTCCCTGTTAGCCTCTATAAATCTTAGTTGCTTCTCTAAAACTGGAGATAATATAGAACCTGCCCAGAAGGTCACTGTGAAGATGAAGTGACACAATGAACAAAGCAGCTGGGCTCATTTGCAGGGTTCAGTGGACGTAAGCCACGGCATTAATGCCATCGGTCACGAACACCTGCTGAGTGCCTGTAAGTGTCTGCACACCCATCACATGTTGCACTTGTTTTAAAAGTGCAAGTCAAGGTACATTTACTACCGTGTAACTCAATCATCACATAAATCAGAGGTTATTGAAAAACTTGTGCCAAATCAAAGTGGTTCTTTGGTATCCTAATCTCTAAATAGGAATAAGTACCTACTAAAAAGTATACCAAAATGTTGCATTGGGTTAAGGAGAAAAATCCATTCTGAAACTGTTAGTAATGCTTTAAAACCAGGCAGTTTCCTACAGAGACCACTTTGTACATGTGCACTTCACTTTCCCAGGCTGTTTTTGTAACCCGCTTTCCCAACTGCTTTCGTGAGATACACACGATCAGGAACGTGTACCTAATACTTGCGAACACTTACGCACGGCACCTCCTGGGCCAGGCACTGGCTAGACTCTTGGTACACACAAACTCGCTTATTCCCCGTGCCAGTCCCAAGAATGAGTGTTACTGTCCTCTCCGTTTACACCTGGGGCAGAGTGGCTCTGATGAGTGAACTAACAGGGCAGGCACTGGTAGGGCAGGGAGTGCAGGATACAGACCCGAGCGACGTGCTGGCCTGATGGTGGCCGAGCAGCACCAAGGAGCACAGCATCTCGGTGAGACCACCAGGAATCTCTGCTGCGTATGGGCCACTCCCACTTATGGAGCAGTGGCACAAATGTCACTGTTTATCCTTTCACCTTATCCACACATGGCCTCACAATGTCATCACGTCAGCTGTTTGATGATATTCTCTAGTCATTTTTCCCCTGCTGTTGCCTTAACCCTGTGTACCCACATGTGGATACTGTTTTCAGAATGGGCACAGATATTCACAACCTGCCAAAAAACTGTGCCGCCTGGCCAATGTTAAGCCTCATTACCTGGTGAGGATGTCACTGTGTGTAAAGGTAGGAACTGTGCCTTTTGGTTCAAAGGGGTCTTCCATGTTGTGGACAGTCTCGGAGTTGTGAGTGAGCATGATGAACTGCTCAGACGTGTGCTATGCTGATTTGAGGGTAAACCTGCTTTTGGAGTGGCTTTGCTTAAGGCCCTGAATATTGTAAGCCCCAAAGACAAGACAGTGCTTCATGGCGGGTGAGAATTACACGGCAGTGATCAGACTAAGTGTTGCATTGGCTTAGGAGTCTGCGATAAAAGGGATGCATATGAAAAAGATATAGTCGGTCAAAAGGTGGGATAAAGAGAAGCTTTTAAAATTTAGTATTTTTCTGTGAGAAAAAATGCCTCACGATTTTCTGACTCCAAACAATTTCAGCAAACGTGGCAGTTTGGAAGCCAGTAAGGTTAGTGGAAGACAAACATGCATTCTGTAGTCAGTTATGCTGCTACGTACTTACTTTGACTGTCTGAACACAGAGAACATGCGTTCACTGAGTCCAGCTATGTCTTAGGAGACATATTTATGAAAGTGAAGTGAAGTGGCAGTCATACTGGAATTAGAGAATTTCATCAGTTCAAGGGACTTTAGAAATGACTCAGTCCCAGCCACCCGTTTTAGAGATGCAAAAACCGAGGCACAGGAATTTACACAGAGTTGGGACTAGAAACCTGCCATGGTTCTTAGGCCAGTGCTCTTCTGCACCGTGGGCTGGACGCCTAATATTGATGTAGTAAAGTTATTAAAATCAGTCATTTCAGCGAAGCAATAGCCAGTAGGTCACAAAAATGTAGAGACACCCATGAGTCAAAGAGACAGAGGTGCTTAGTCTAGGTGCAAGGTACAGGGTCCACACACCACTCTACCAGTCAAGCTACTCACTATTTTAGTCCTCTGAGGGTTACACAGGGATAATGAAACTCCAACCCCAGGACGGTCATGGCTGAAACCTAGGGGAGCCTGGAGCCCACTGGCATGAATGCAAAATTGTGTGTGAGGATGCACTTACAAAAATTGGGGGGAAAGCATGGATAATCTATTAGATTGGAGGCAGGAAAAATGGAGAGAAGAACCGTTACTCTAAAATGAAAACCCCTCTTTAAATTGAATGGTAGATCTTAGTCACGACCTAAAATCGCTGATGAAAAAGTTTTCAAAAATTAAAACCTAGGGCCTTTTTGGGTGGATTTTTTTTTTTTTTGATTCATAGAAGACTGATTTGATGAGCTGTGAAGAAAGATGAGAGTTATTAATTCTCCATGTTTGCCATTGGAAAGTAAAGAATGGCAAAATTCACAGCAGATTCTAACTAGCCCACGTATTTATGTTTCCTCATTTGAAATGATGTGAAATCACAGAACCATGTCCTGTTAGTCTTTCCTCTCACATTCATGTTCACGAGCGTAGGGCTCACTCAATTCTATCTCCTCTCCAGTGTCCAGGATAGGGTCTGGCCCAGGCAGGCAGAGATGGCCTTCCCATAAAGGGAATGTGGCTCTTGGGGATCTTGCTTTTTCAAAAGACCAGTAAGTTATACTTTTTACACATGATTACTCGGGTAAAATCAAGAGTAGACGTTTGTGCTAGTGTTACTGTTCTGCCTTGAAACAGTGTAGGTCTCAGCCAGTGCTCATGTTTCTGTTTCTTAGTACGTGTGGTTAGGAAGCTCTGTCCTGTGTCCAGGGGGGAGCTGACCCCACCATACGAGGGAACTTGGTTATTATTGGCCTTTATAGAGAAGTCCATGCAGCGGAATTAATTACTGAATGTGCTTTTGCCCTCTGAAAGAAATCAGAGAGGAAACCGAGTAACTGAAATGAGCCTGCACGGAGGGACCAAAGGCCTGTGTGGTCTGCCCCCTCTGCCCCCCATATTCCACATCCCACATCCGTACCTAAAAGCGGGCTTTACACTAAGGACCTAGTGACCTTACTGGAGAAAACACAAGTTCTCTGAGCCACAGGTCCTCATGGGGAAAGTGGGGATAACACCACCTACCTGCCAGTTTCCTATTATTGTGGCTATCAAATTAGACAATAGGCAGGAAATCGCTGTGGCAACTTTTTAGCTTATATTACTGTTCACATAGATAAGCAATTAAATGCTTTATACATATCTATTTAAAAGATCAGTACCGTGATTATTAAAAGCTCAGCCACCCTCGTTCATTTAGGTTACATATTATTTTAAAGGCATATAAGAGACATTACTTCAGAGTAATGAATGGAGATACTAAGGAGTAACTTAGGCTTGAAATACGTACATAATTAATTTCAGGTAGAAAGTATATCTCTACTTAACATCATCTATTTGACACAAAATGTAAACTAAGTTAAATACCCTTGGCCGCCTCAAATCACATGGGATCCTGGATCTGCTGTATAGTGTTAAAGAAGTAACTTTACTTCTCTGGGCCTCAGTTACTCGTTTTTAAGGACTGGATCCTCATGTCAGGTGCCAGTTTCAGGAATTTCAGGTTACATTTTGTTCATAATCATCTCAATATTCCTGCTCAGCTGTAACATGTGGAGGATTGACACCCACCAGGGTTTTGAGAGAATAAAGAAAATAATCAGAGTGCTCTAACAACGCACCCTGGCATAATGGAGGCAAATAAATACAGAAGCTTGTTCAACTTTTGCCAAGCCTTCACGTATATTAATTGACGATATGGCATCTCATATGTTATGATTCTAACTTTTATAAAATTTGAGTATATTATTAGTTACTTTTCCAAAGAAAATATAAAAAGACACATGTTTTCAAGGCAATCCCATTTGACCCACCCTGCCCCTAAGTGTGTTCTGCATGCACACTCGTCTGGCCGCTCCAGTAGCTAAGTTGGTCTCGCGCCAGGTTGTAGGCATCCCCCGCCCAACTAAGGAAACAGCGGGGAAGCTGAATGCAAGGACTTCAGTGCCCTGCGTTCCCCCGGGAACCCTTCTCGATCGATGTCCTTTTCTGGGTGAGGTCCCACAGACAGTGCCCCTCAGTCTGGGGCCGGGCTGGGCACTTGGCAGCCACGTGCGCTCCACCCCATCCCCCGCCCCAGACGGTGGCTGGCTGCCTGCTGCTTCTCGGCTGGTGAAAGAAGAGGGCAGGCGGAGGGCCAGGGCAAATCCGCGTACCTGCCAGACCCGAGCGTCCTCCTTTCTTCCCCACGCTTGTGTGCTGAGGACTCTGCTCCATGTCCACTCCTGTCCCCGGCTGGAGGCGCCCGCCCGACGTGGCGAGTCGCACTGCGCCCTGGCTGGCTGCGCACAGGAAGCCCGCGCCTGCGAACGTGCGACCCTTTTATACCCCGCTTGTGACTTGTGACTCATAACCGACCAGGCGCCTTTTCTGTAAACCCCCACCCCTCGCCCCCCTCCTGCTTGTTCTTGGAACCTACAGCTTGAAAAACTTTTTTCTTTTTAAAGGAAAAGTCGAAAAAGCCCAGTGCCCAGAGGATTGGTGGTTTTCCCCTTTTTCTTTCTCGTGGGTCATTCTGTCTTTTTTTTTTTTTTTTTAAATCTACATGTGCGGTGTACTTTCCTGTCCCGGTGCTGCAAGGCTTGGACTCCAACCTTTGTTCTTAATGAAAAGGAAACGCATTGAAATGCGCCTCCAAGACCGGTCGAGGGGAAGTAGCACTTTTTGCAAGTGGGTGGCGGGGTGTCTTTACACAATCCTTGCAGATGAGAAAGAGGGAGCCTCCCCCACGGAATCAGCTGAGACAAGCTCCCTAACAGTGGAAGAAAAGGCCAAGGGACTCCACCACGTGAACCCTCCCGTCTTTATCTTCAAGAGTCAGCGTTTGATTTGGGATGTGTGTTTGGGATTTGAGCACATTCTGCCTTGCCTGTCGCCCACACTTATACTTGGGGGTGCTAGCACATAGCTCTCCAATCTTCCTTAAGTTCGGCCACACCAACATTCCTTCTCATCCCCAGGGCATATTCCTGGGGCATATATGACTTCATTCATTTTTAATTTGGGCTTCGTCATCTGCTTCTTTACCTTCCCCCATTCTCTCAAGAAAGGGGGCGCATTTCCCTGGAGCAAGTCATTTCACACGCTGGATAAACATGGATACAATAGATCTAAAACCATGGCGCGTTTAGATTGCCTGCTTAGTTCAGTAACTCATTCTTGAGCCTCAGCTCAATAAACTTTTAGACCTGAAGGACAAAGAGAAAACTGTGGGTCGAGGGGAGAAGGGGCGGCCGCGGTGAGAGGGGGAGGGAATGTCAGGAATGGACTTAGCATCCTCACCATCTGAGTCTGGCTTTTTGGTTGATAAGGTGGTGGTGGTGGTGGGGGGGGCACAGCTGGATTCCAGCACAGGTCTCTGAAACTTGGATCTCCAGCCCAAAGGCAAAAGACATTTAAGAATTGTTTGCATTAAGCTGATGTCAGAAAATGAGTTTCTAGAACCCCTAAATGCATATCAGAACACATAGTCCTTAACTTACAGATGACCCAGGTCGGTTAAGGCACTTGGGAGCATTTAAAAACCCTCTATTCTTAAGGCTTGTATTTTCCCTCTTCACTGTCATTGAAAAAAGAATGATGATAGGTAACATTTATAAAGCAGCTACCATGTGCCAGGCCCTGTTCTAAAGCTCCTTATATGTATTGACTCTTTCGGTCCTCACTAAGATCATAGGAAGGAGGGCCACCGAGGCACAGAGGGATTAAACACTTAGCTTTAGGTCATTGTTAGTAGTGGAGCTGATATTCAAACCCAACTCAGCCCCGGACATATAGCTCCCCAGCACAGTCTCACTGCCTGCCTAGAGATGCTGCATCCAGGAGCTGGAGAAGGGGCAGTGTGGGCTGTGGGGGAAGGAATCATGATCCCCACCAGGGTGAGCCATACCTCTCTGCTGGTTAAAGACACCTGCAAAGCCTTTACAAATTTCCCTTTTCTCATATTAGGTCCTAGTTTGGGACACCTAGTACAGTGGACAGATACATGTTTTTTTGGAGTCCAACCAACTTGCATTTTATACCAGTTATAGCTGTGGGGCCTGAGGCTTAACCTCTCTGTGTCTTAGTTTCCTCATGTGTAGAATGAGGATAATAATGTCTTTCACTGGGGATTGCTATGGAGTGAATTATGGCCCTGCCCCCAATTTGTGGATTGAAGCCCTAACCCCTAATATGGCTGTATGAGCGTATAGGGCCTGTGAGGAGGTGATACAGGTTTAATGAGTCCGAAAGAGGGGCAGTAATCTCTTATTAAAGCGAGGTGGAGACCCCAGAGCTCCCTCACTTTGCACAGTTGCACACACAAGAGGTCATGTGAGTACATAATGGGATGGTGGCTGCCTCCAAGCAAGGAAGAGAGCTCTCCCCAAATACTGAATCTTGCTTGACCTTGATCTTGGATTTTCCAGCTACCAGAACTGAGAAACTAAGTGCTTGGTGTTTAAGTCATCCACCTATGCTCTTGTGTTATAGATAATGAATAGATTGTGGCAGCTGGCACAACTACTTACCAACAAAGAAGTCTTGCTAAAAACACCATAAGTTTATGAAATTCTGCAGATACCACAATAATAACAGGGAATGGTTAGGAACCAGCCTATAATTTCTCTCCTTAAAAAATTAATCATGGAAAAATAAAATAAAAAGAAATTCCCCCAGAGGGTTGGTGTACTAAACTCATCTTGAAGCTCAGCCTTTTGGAAGCATATGAGAGACACATTTCTCAGAGTGGATAATAGTGTCTAAGACTTTTTAGATGGTGGTTGAAGAAACAGACCAACATTTGAGGACGGACCAGCTTATTTAATGTAGCACACTCTTCACTCTGTCGGACAGTAAAATGGAGCTAATTCGTTACTCTGTGAACTCAGGGATGCTCTCTGTCCCTGGGGATGACTCGGGCTGGGTCAGCTTCCTCTAGACCCACCAGTGCACAACCACAGTTAGTGCCTGAGGCTAAACATGTTGCCTCATAGATGTTCAAACTTAAGAGTGTTTGTTTTATTTTTCAGTCACAAAGTACCAGAAGCTGGTTTTTGTTTTTTTCTATCCTAATTTAATTTTATTCCTTTTACTGTCTGTAACATTTTGGAACTCAAACCTGGAGTGTGTGTTTTTCTCACTCACATATCTGTGAATGGGGCATTGGTTTGGGTGTCTGTGCCACTCTCAAAAGCTGGCATGCCTTTCCCTTCAAAGGCTAAAGGAGGGGATGGTTTTTTGTTTTTTTTTTAATCTTTTTTTTTTTCATTGAAGGAATGCAGTTTGCCGATTACAGAGAATTAACCTTACATCTGTATCTTTCCCATTCAGCCACTCCCAAAGCCCAGGAGGATGAAATCACCCCGCTGAATACAAGGGTAGTGTTTATTGTGATGAGTTACAGGCTCTGATTGGCTGTGTCCTCATTCTAATCACTTGTATGTACCAATTGTCTCACAAGAAGCTGCCTTCTGTAGATAACTTCTTTCATAACCTTAATGGTTAGACTTTTTGGTAATGACTTTTTTGTTGTTGTTTTTTTGTTCTAGGCCCATTTCTTCTTCTTCTTCTTTTTTTTTATGTTTTGGGAAGATCTGTTGTCACAGTCTGTTGGAAAATTTCATGCAATGGAGGAAGAACAAGGGTCTCAGGACTGAACTTAGATTCTGAAAATAGTTTGGTTTATGAACAATGTTGACAGGGACCCATTCTATCCACTATCATCACACACAGAGAAAATCCATCTCCCTCCTTGCCCCATGGCACTCAACTTCATTCAGTATCTGACCTCAGCCTCGTTCTTATCTCTACGGGCCTGGCCTACTGTTCTCAGCTTCGGTTGGTGAATTGATGAGTCACTCATAGTAAATCACTCTCCACTGTCTTCTTTGTTTTCTTCCCAAAATGACTAGGAGGACTTCTGTAGAAGTTTCCAAAATGTTCGATATTAGTGAACAGAACTTTAGGCTTGCTGTTTCTACCTTGTCTTTTGAACACAGCTTTTTGTTGGAGTTCCACATATTTATTCTTCCACAAAGTCTTCCCTGATTTTTCCAGCCTTCACAAGTCTAAACATTTTGTCCCAACTCTATTATTAACTTTTGTGTTTAATTTTGTACTCACCACTTGATTTCATTATTTAGCTGCATTATCATTGTTTATTTTGGTCTTGCTAATGAAAATGTAACATCTTCCAGAATTCAATTTATGTTTATTTTTTTAAAGGACTTTTCATTTATTTCTAGAGAGAGAGGAAGGGAGGGAGAAGAAGAGGGAGAGAAACATCCATGTGCAAGAGAAATGTTGATCAGTTGCCTCTTACATGCTCCCAGCTGGGGACTGGGCCCACAACCCAGGCATGTGCTGTGACCAGGAATCAAACACACGACCTTTTGGTTTGTGGGAGGATGCCCAACCCATGGAACCACACCAGTCAGGGCTCAACTTATGTTTTAGTTAGAGCATTACTATTCATGATACTTAGCCTAAGACTTAGTGTTAAGCACAAATCATTAGTAAGGCCTTAATTAAAGTAACTTTCTAAGAGACCAGGGCCAACAGAAGGGTAGCAAGTATATATATTTAAAGGTAACCTAAAGAGGGATGCAATTTTGAGTCAACCAATTGAGGGTCTATGGATGCTAATAAAGCATTTAGAATATATTAAAGTATTTTGTAGATTACTATAATATATATATATATATATATATATGCATAGTCATAAAAATTCATTGACTCATGAATGCCTTTACTTAAAGAATAGCAGAAATTAATTTTCAAGCTCCGAAGTTCAGAGCTTTTGATTTATGTGGCCAAATTTATTCCTCTCTAGTCTTGCACATCTTTGTAATCAGTGTCACCATCCACTTTATTGCTCAAGCACCCCTCATTTCTGCTTTCTCTTGCCCAACATATTCCATTTATTGAAAGTTCTATAGACTGTACCTTTAAATCATACCTAACCCCACCTACTTCTGTTCATCTCTACTGCTACTATCCAAGCCTAAGCCACCCTCCTCTTTTGCTTAGTCAACCATCTTGCTTCCCCCTTTACCCTCCCGTATTGCATACATAGCCAGGGTGATCTTTCAGAAGCCTAACTGAAATGTTATATCCTTACCCAAAACTCTTCAATAATTTGCCATTGCATTCGGAAGAAATTCCAGTCTTCCAACTTGGTCTGCCAAGTCCTGTAGCACCTGGGTCCCACTTCCCTCTTGGACCTCATCTTATATAAATTTCCCATTCTTAACTATATTTCAGCCACAATGGCCTTATTTTTATTTCTGGAATTCATTGAGCCTGGCTGTATCGTAGGAACTTGCACTGCTATGACTACTCTGCTCCTTCTGTCTATGTTCTCTAAACAGTAGGAGGGAAATTACTGAGAAGATAAGCAAACAGAGCTTTCAGGTGGACACTGATAACCCCGCTGTTTTATGGGAATAAACTTCACTGTTGCCAGTAAAATAGAAGTGCCCCCTAGTGATTAAGCCAGGCAAGATACCCACATGACTTCTCTCAAGGGTAAACACTTTAGAGCATCTTTACAAATCATTTGGGTTCTTTGTGAGGAATGGTGCCCCAAATGAGGTCAAGGATGAGTAATGAGAGAGATCTGGGGAATATAGCTAGATAAAGATCAGAATCTTGTTCTACTGCATAGGCAAACTACGTCAAAGCAGAGCAAGCCAGTATCCATGGTGCTGGAGTGTCAGTTCTGAGGCCCCTGGTCACTGCTGTTCCCAGCACTGGCCCTCCATGCCAAGAATTAGCACATTTTACAACATATCATAGGAGTCTATCTGAAGCCCCACAGAAAACCTTGGTGCTCAGAGACAGAAATTGTCTTTCCCTTATGCTAAACTGGTTTTTGCCAAGTGACCATTTTTATCTCCTAGGTATTGGCAAGATAATAGATCCAATGCTAGCATTCCCTCAAGGCAAATTTAAACAGTGTGTTAGGGTTTTCAAGAAAAACAGAACCCACAGAGTGTTTGTATGTATGTATGTACACGTATAAGTAAATGTATATATGTGAGAGATTTATTTTAAGGAATTTGCTCATGTGATGGCAGAGGCTGACACATCTAAAGTTTGTGGGGTAGACCAGCAGGCTGGAGAGCCAGAGATGAGCTGCTGATGTTGCAGTTTGAGTCTGTAGGCAGTATGTTGGCTGAATTCCTGTTTCTTCTAGGGGAGGTAAGTAAGACCTTCTACTGATTAGATGAAGTCCAGCCACATTATGGACAGTCATCTGCTTTACTCAAAGGCTACTGATTTAAATGCTAATTTCATAAAAAAATACCTTCACATAAATATGTAGAATAGTCTTTGACCAAATATCTGGGTCCTATGGCCTAGCCAGCTGGAAACATAAAATTAGTCATCACAAGAGACTTGAATTTAGGCCATACAGATTTCTTCTTACTTCCCAATTCAAACACAGGTTCTCAAGTTGGTCATGGGAAATCCCTGTGTGTTTCTGCTCACAAGGAGGATTACAGATTATGGCCGGGAAGGTCTTTGACATTCCTCACGCCATACACCCACAACATACTGCTAGAGTGTCTTTAGAAGGGAATATCACAAAGACGTCTAAACTGAGTCAAATCCTCAGCAGAGTGGCAAACCAGAGAGGCATTGCTTTCTATAAGCTGCTCACCTCCGGGATGTCACACCATGCTGTGGTGATGTTACCTCGTGATGAGATTTTAATGGTAAGACCTCTATCCCCATCAGGTACCTCTGGGGACTCAGGTAGCACTCTGTCCATGAGGTGCCCCACAGAGGTCTGCCCCTTCCCGTTCCCATGGTTAGTATGTAGTTGTCGTAGTTTCTTTGTTTAAAGCACAAGTTTATTCCTTTAAAAGTTGTTATTTAACATTGTACTCTTTCCTCTCATTATGTATAATATACATGTACACAGAAAAATGCTATGATGACAATCAACAGAAGAAGCTTACCTACACTAGAAAAGGACTAATCACTATAAAATTACTTTAGATAGTCTGCCCTCAATGTAAAAAATAATTATTCTTTGTCTTTTGTATATTCTGCTCAGAGAGAAAAAGTTTCATCTTATTAATTCTTTTAATTCCTGAGCACCTGTTAACTTTGTGCTTTTATGC
>VMDR010019711.1:0-18132 GCA_007922815.1 Macrotus californicus | reverse complement strand
GAGCAGGAGAAATCTATCCTATGGAAATACTGGCATGAGTGTGCAATGACATCTGTAAGAGAATGATTATTTAATCATGTTTAAAATAGCAAAAAACAAATCAGTACTAATCTATACAGTTATTGAAAGGACACTAGAAAAATAAATTATAGTGCATCTACATGTTTTGGTCATCTATTACTATACAACAAGTCACCTGAAACCTTATTGCTTAACACAACATAATTTATTACTTCTCACAATTCTGTAGGGTGGGAATCTTCTGATCTATGGGGTTTTGACTGGCCAATCGCTTGCTACAACAGCTGGTTTCTGGTCCAGCCTGGAAGTTACAAAAGGCTTCACTCACGTTTGGTGCCTTCGTGTTCCTCGCATGGCCTCTCTCTCTTTAGGGGCTAGCTTGGGCCTCCACAAAGCATGGTGGTCTCATGGTAGTCAAACTTCTTACATGGCAGATAGTTTTCAAGAGACAATATTCCAAGATATCTACCAAGCTTCTGCTGTCCCACTGGTCAAAGCAAGTTGCATGACCAAGCTTACTGTCAGAGTGGGAAGGAACTACACAAAGGCATGCATACCACATGGTTTTAGGGACCGCCGGTGTAACAGTCTCTTGCACATGCAACAGAAAATGATACAGCCGTTAAAAAAAAAAGAATCGGTCTCTTTCGTATTTCTTGACAGAAAACTGTCCAGTATTTTTAAGAAAGAGAGGAAAAGCAACAAGTTAAAAAACAGCATTCTTAGTCTGGTCACATTTGTTTTTATTAAAAAATGTAAATTACATGTATATATTATAAATATGATATAGATGTGTGTATGTACACATACACATGCACACATAGACAGATAAGGAGAGACAAAGACGGTGATCTAAAATGATATCCTATAACACACTCTATACTTCCATCAGTGGTAATTACTGTGAATAGGATTGGGATGGAAAATGTTTTTTTTAAATTGTTTTTCTTTATTTTGAACCACAGTTTTTAGTTTCTCTTTTGTATTCTTTAAATTTATCACTAGCATGTGTTACCTCTATAGATTTTTTTAAAAAGAAAAAGTATTCAGAAATCTCTTTACGTTCATTGTACAGACCTATAAACAGTTTCAATTAAGCAAACGTTGATTGTGATTTCCCAAAACAGTGTGTTGAGGAAGGGAGACGGGTAAGAAAAATAATACAAGGATGTGAATATGTCAGGGCAATCTATTGTAATGACTTTCTAAACAGATTTAAAGCATGATAAGTTACTTTCATAATTTCTTTCTCCTCTGAATGTGACTTGTCCCAGGCAACATGCAAGTGTGATTTCAGTAATAGTTAACATTTAATCTGTTTTGCCACACACACACACAAAAATGTCTACCAGACGAATTTTCAGTTTCTCTTTTGTTAGCTGGGTAGTAACCAGAATGGAATGATGATGATGATGATGATGATGATGATGATGATGATATAATGCATAGTACCTATCAAGCCCTGTTATTAAGCATATCACATGTAGAACAACCCTGTAAGTTGCGTACTGCTAAAATCTGTATTTGCAATTCAGGAAACTGACACTCTAGATCATATAACATGTACTGTGGGAGCTGAGATATGACCTCATGCAGTCCAGGTTCTGAGATTCTATTGTACTGCTTCTCCACAGGAATAATAACGGATGGTCTCTGTGTGTATACAAACATCCTTAAAGAATTAGAAGCCCTATCCATTATTATTTGGGGTACAACTAGCAGAAGTTAAGTATACATTTATGCCCCTGAGTCTGATTTTGGCTTCATACTGTTTTAGAGGTAGTCAGGACACATAGCTTGCTTCTAGAACCACATATCAGTCTCTCTGTGCCCATATGAATTATCTGTGCCAGGCAGAATCTGATCTACCAATATTCTAATGCTGAAATTAGAGAGCTCAAACAACAGCTGATTGCACACCATGAGATCCACTAAAATCTGACAGCAGGTGTACTCACCAATTTTGACCATAATGACGGCAATAAGGAGACTTTCTGCTAAAGGACAAGAGAGCAGATATCTGGCATCAGGCACTGGAAAAAAAGCAAGACAATTTTAAACAAGTACCACATGTGGTGACTCATTAGATGTTGAGAGCTAATAAGAGGTTGAAGATTTTTAGCTTAGCACTGATGCTGCGGACAGCAGGATATCCTAACATCTAGAAATTGAGAATGAATCAGGAGGTGGTGATAAATCCTGTGTTGATGCCTGGGGTGTGGAACTGTTATATTTTTAGGATAAAGGCAGAGATGTAAAAATCCAAGAGAGTGCCAGAGTGAAGCAAATATGTTCAGAGATTTGCACGCTTGTATATTCACTCATTCACTAAGCAAGTACAATGTGATGAGTAGCATCCTAGCTTTCAAAATACAGAAATTCATAAGAAAGACATGAATTTTTTTCTGGAGGAGCTTATAATCTAACAGAGGAAATAATGAACCAGATCAAGATTATAAAGTGTGATGAGTGTTGGGACACCAAAAATAGGGATACTATGAGAGCCGTGGTCTATAGACGTGAAGAAATTCCAGTGGAGGTACAGGCCCAGGACGAGAAGGAATAATGTGAATAGGGAGGGAAGTCTCATAAACAGGGGCATGAGTATGTAAGAAGGTCAGAGATGGCAGGTGCTGGGGGTGACTAGTCAGGATACAGAAGTGGTCAGGGGCCAATGTTTTTTTTTTTTATATTTTATTTTTTTAGAGGGGAAGGGAGGGAGAAAGAGAGGGAGAGAAACATCGATATCTGGTTGCCTCTCACATACCCCACACGGGGGAACCTGGCCCGTATCCCAGGCATATGCCTTGACTGGGAATCGAACTGGCGACACTTTGGTTCACAGGCTTTCACTCAATCCACTGAGCCACACCAGTCAGGGCAATGTTTATACTCTGTACAAAAGCATCTCTATTCTTATAGACATGAAAGTTTTTTAATAGCCACTGTTTTGTAAAAACCAGTCAGCTAATCCATATTTATGTGTTGAGAAACTACTATGTGTTATGCAGTGAACAAGATAAAGTGCCTGCCATCAAGGCACTTACCTATTAGTGGAGGGATTCAGACAAGAAACCCATAAGAATGAACAGAAATAAATGCCTATTGGTTTCTAAGGAAAAAAGGTGAAGTGAGGGGCTAGGGGAGAGGGCGAGCCAAGGGGCAGGGAACACTCTGACTCTTGTGGTGAAGGCTGACCTCTCTTGCCGAGGAAGGGCTGGAATTGAGGCCCGAACAATGAGAAAGGAGAAGGCATATGAAGGCCTTGGGGAAGCGTTCCAAGCAGAAGAATCAGCAAATACCTTGAACTAGAAACAAGGAAATGCATGTCAAAGCCCAGAAAATAGTACAATGTGGCTAAAGAGAGGGAATAAAACGAGGTTTAGGGGATATGATGTCAGACAGGTGAGTAGCAGGGAGATTTGGTGTAGCCTTAAAGGAAAAGTGGCCTGCTCTGGCTGGTGTGGCTCAGTGGATTGAGTGCTGGCCTGCAAACCAAAGGGTAGGCGGTTCGATTCCCAGTCAGGGTACATGACTGGGTTGTAGGCCAGGTCCCCAGTAGGGGGCGCGTGACAGGCAACCACACATTGGTTTCCTTCCCTCTCTTTCTCTTTCCCTTCCCCTCTCTTTAAAAATAAAGAAATAAAATCCTTTTAAAAAGCGACCAGGGGGCAAGTTTGATCCAAAATAACCCCAATCACCACTCTTTAGACCCGTTTAATCATTAGCAATGCCCTACCTACCTCCCTAAAACATAGAGGATAACAAGGAGCTTAGGATGTGCAATTCAAATAAAAGCCATTGGGAACTTTGGAACAAGGGAAGGTCAGGGTCTGGTTCATGCTTTAGAAAAGTTATTCTGGCTACAATTCAAAGAAGTTTTGTGAGGGGGAAAGACTAGGACAGAGAGTCCAAGCAGGAGGCCTCATACTTCCATTTATTGTGCGTAAGGCCCTGATACCCAAAGAACTTCTTGGCTTTCTCATGGTACTCCAGAATCATGGAATTTGCAAAGAATCTTGAAGTCTACTTTGTCGATATTCCTATATTGTGTAAGAATGCCTTCTACAATAGTTGAATCTTACAACTGACTTTAATGAAGTTGAAACAAAGGTTAGCTTTTAAAGAGAAGACTGTCATTGAATAAAGAACCGGGAAACTTAGAATAAAAAGAACATAGTGTTTGGAGCAAGATAGAGCCAGGTGTGAGTCCTGACCCTTTAGAAAGTTTGTGACCTTGGGCAAATTATTTAACCTTTCTGAGCCTTTGATTTGCCATTTGAAAACCAGAAATAATAATAACCACATAGCTGCCATTAAGTATTAAAAATAAGGTATATAGAGCACTGCCTGGTGGATATTATTTTAATACTATAAAAATAATTTAAGCAATAAAGATTTTTCAGTGATATTTTAAAATGCCAATTCTACCTGACAAAGTGATTTTCAAATTGTTGCAGGCATCATGTTTTTCAGTTCACTTTTAACCTCTGTTTAAAACAACACACTTTCTCCTAAAAGTCATGGGTATATTGATACACACATGAAATTTTGCTGACATTACTAGCTGGGCACTCGGAAACAATTTTTGCAAAACTGTTGGTGGGCCCTTTAAAACAGAAACTGAGCCAGAAGTCTCAGAACTGTAATTCCATCTATGTCCCACCCTCAGTATCGCAACTTTGTTGTCGAGGTGACCTAAATCTTGCCCCCTCTGTGCTCAGACTCCTTCTCTACCTAAGTCGACCTGACCCCACTAAGCACACAGTTAGGTTATAAGTGACTCTCCGACACACAAAAGAAAAGCAATGTAATAATGAGGAAAGAAGAAAATCATCGAAGGTCTCCAGCAATCACTCCAGCGGTGTTTTCCTGTACTGATTTTTGTCCTAAAAAAAAAAAAATCAGGACAAATCTGATTGTATCTGAAATATACATTCACATTATCCACTTTACTCCCGGTCACCCAAATCTCTGTGATTTATTATTTTTGCTAAGAGACCAGGACCACAAACACTTATCAACATCTGAAGGGACAACTTTTCTCAGAAATCTTGAGTAGTATGTAACTGGAGTAGATATAAAAGGAATATCCATAAAGCTATCACAGGCACTTGCCTTAGTTTTCTAGAGTTGCCATAAACAAGTACCACAGACCGAGTGGCTTAAACAACAGAAGTTTGTCTCACAGTGCCAGAGGCCAGAAGTCCAAGATCAAGGTATTGGCAAGGTTAGTTCCTTCTGAAGGCTGTGAAAGGGTATTTGTTCCATGCCTCTCTCCTGGCTCCTACGAGTTTGCTGACAATTTGTAACATTCCTTGGCTCACAAATGCACCTCCTCGATCTTCGTTTTCATGTTCACAGGGCATTCCCACTACATGTGTGTCTATCTCTGGATGTGGCATTTTTTTTGTAAGGACACCAGTCATATTGGGGTACCAGCCCACCCTACTCCAGTGTGACCTCATCTTACCATAACAAATCATATCTGCCTTGACCCTGTTCCCAAATAAGGTCACTTTCTGAGGTACTAGAGTGAGAACTTCGACATATGAATTTTAGGGAAACATGATTCAATCTACAGTAATACTGATTTTTATTTTATATTTATTGATGTCTTGCCCCCCCAGAAAGATTCCATTTGCACTTTTTTTTCATTTGCACTTTTCTAGGTCAAAAAAAAAAGTGACACTGGGCTTCTTAAACTTAATGAAGAATATATACGAACAAATCTATAGCTAATATTATGCCTCATGGTAAAAACCCCGAAGCTTTCCTACCAAGGTCACATATAAGACAAAAATGTTCCCCTCATCACTCCTTTTGAACATTGGACTAGAAGGTCTAGTCAGTGCAATAAGACAATTTTAAAAAGGCATACTTATTGGGAAGTAAGAAATACAACTGTTTGTTCACAGATGACATGATCAGCTGTGTAGAAACCCCCAAAACCCACCTTTGAACTGAGTGATTCTAGAAAAGTTGCAGAATACAAGGCTAATATGCAAAAGCCAATCACTTTCCTGCATGCCAGTGATGAACAAGGGGAATTTGAAATTTAAAACACAATACCTTTTACATCAGTACCCCTAATATGGAATACTTAGGTATAAATCTACCAAAATATGTGCAATATGCACATGAGGAAAACTATAAGACTCTGCTGAACAAACTTCTCCTTATGCATTTAACCAAACCCATACAGGGATGTCAAACTCGTTTTCACTGGGGACCACATCAGCCTCGCGGTTGCCTTCAAAGGGCCGAATGTAATTTTAGGACTGTATAAATGTAACTACTCCTCAACTAGGGGCAAGGAGCTCGGTGCTGCCTCCAGGTAGAAACAAGGTGCCGGGCCAGATGAAACAAGGTGGAGGGCAGGATTCGGCCTGCAAGCCTTGTGTTTGCCACCTATAGCATAGAATGTGGACAACTAATAGTGGACAACAATGTAAACTGTGGACTTGTGTGATTATGATGTGTCAGTGTATGTCATCAATTGTAAAACATGTACCACTCTGGGGTGGGGATGCTGATCATGGGGGGGATCTATGCATGTGGCAGAGCAGGAGTACGTGGAAGTCTGTGTACCTTCCCCAAACTTTGCTGTGAACCTTCCACTGCTCTAAAAAATTGTCTTAATTTTTTTAAATGTGGCTCTTTAAAAGATCTTAGAGCTATTTAGTCATTCTTTTTGAAAAAGACATTTCCTTTGAAAATATCAAAGGAAATGTCTTTTGGTTAAAAACATATACAGCATTATAAAAAAGCATTAAAAATGGAAAGCCATCTCATGCAGACCTCCCCACAGGCCCACCCCTGTCACCACTTGTTCTCAAAGCCAACATGTGAGTCTCAAGGGTAATCAAGAACATGGATTTCATTCTGAAATTCTCCACTGCTCAGTTGGAACAACTGTTTGTGTTTATAAGGCACATGGTATGATGAAGATTACATTTATTTTAGATTAGTCTGGGGGCTGCCATTGTTGTGCTGAAAGTCTGAAGATGAAATTACAAATTTAAACAATTCATGTTAGAAGCAAAGCCTGCTGTTTGCTGTGGCAGATGCTGTCAGTGCTCTGCCTATATCCACAGGATTTAAGCACCTACCAAAAGCACCTGTTACTCAGCCAGAGGGCTTTCTTGTAGGCCTGCATGGAGTGTATGCTGCAGGTGCTGGGGCATTAAACCACTGGAAGGAGCCCTCAGCCAATGGCAGATGGGAGTTTGTAGATGAATGCTCCAGCTGCCCCACAGCGTGGCTGGGATAACTCTGAAAATGTCTGTCTACACTGATCCCCACCATTCTCCAGATGGATTAATTTTCAGTTGCCTCTTCTTGTTACTTGATTTGTAATGTACCCTTCCTCATTCACTGCCTTCCCTTCTCTCTCACTTCCCTACTTCCCCAGGTCCCCAGTGTTCCTGGTTTCATCTCCTAAACAAACTGCTTACACATTGATCTGCTTCTGGGGTAACCCAGACCAAGGCCATTCTCTTCCCAATAGCTGTGTTCTTCCTCCTATTAGCACAGCTTCAGTTGACCTGAAGTTCCTCATCTCCTCCCTGTGTCATGGGCTTCAAGGGAGTTCGGCCCATTCCCTCCAAGGAAAGGGGTCCTGGTTGGCCTAGACCAAGTGCGGTGCTCCTGTTCTGGCATGAATGCTTAGCTCAGTTGTGACCAATTAGACATTAAGGAAAGCCAGCCAGGGGACTTTGGAGAAATAGGAAGAGCCAGTTTATTTTCTGCTCCTGGATTCTGTCATGTCTAGAGGAGATGCTGGACCTGGTGCAGCGCTCTTGCAACAATGAGGGGAGGGGTTGGGAGTCCAGAGCCAGCGCAGAGGAGGGCTGAGCCATGAGGTACCCCAAGGAGCAGAGTTGGAGCTCTATCTGTATTATATCTGAAGCTGCTCTGACTTTGGAATTCTTGTTATGTGAAATAATTCTTATTGTTTAAAGCAGTTGAGTCAGTGATTTTTGTTACTCCAGGAAGAAAGCAACTGCCTGGATAGAAGACCCTATAAGACTCTGACTTCTGTTATTCTTAGTTCATGGTCCCCAAGAAAATTCCTGATGGGCTTTATACGTCTTCAGTAGAATTGGTCCTCAGTTGCCCACAGCAGTAATCTGCTTATTAGCTCACCCTATATGGGCTGATTTCCCTTCCCTGTCTCATTTTCTCTATCCTTACAGTGTGAGGGCTTCCTGGGATCACCACCCAAATAAGCTACTTACACTCAAGTTCCTGTCCCAATGTCTGTTCTGAGGAAACCCAACCCAAGCCTGTTTAAGTTCGCATAATTTTGACTAAACCCTATCTACCAGTTAGTAGTACAGTACTTCTTGCAAATCGCATAGAAAACTTGTCATTCCAGACTACAATGTCTATATGCCTTAGCAGATCTCTGCCCAAACTATGATACAGTAGAGTCAGACCATGACAATAGAGCATTACCTTGACTAACACGGTCCCATATCTGTGCTTGAGTGTCATTCTCTGTCACATCAGCATGACAGCACTAAGTGTTTATCTTGGATAAGTGGTTCCCTGTCCTTTACAATACACCCCAGGTCCCGCATTCAGCTTACTACAATTTTCAGCTCCATCAGGGGAAGCCTATGACATCTCAGAATTCCCAGAGATTTTCAAGCTGTGTTTCATTTGTTCTATTGTGCACTCAGTCTGCCTTGTCCATCTGAACTGGATCCACCAGGGGATACATTTAGATAGCTGCTGCAATTGTTTTCTTCCTTTTTGCACCCTGTAGCTTGCCATTTCTTTTTTCAACCTGAATTGTTGTGTTGCTTCCTTATCCCCCATCCACCCTGCCTCTCAATCTTTCATCTTAAACCCCTCTCAGATTGGTAACTATAATATAAATCCTTATCTTTTCTTAATACCATAAGACATCATTTTGTCAAGTTAGAGAATAATAGCTAATATTTATGTGGTGCTTCATAGTGCTTCACTGTTACAAGTGCTTTATCCAAGTTATTTATTCTTCACATCAACTCGGTGTGGCAGGTACTATTATTATCTCCATTTTACAAGATTGGATTATTATGCATTTTAATTGCTACATTTTTAATTTCACAGCACCTCAGGGCTAGAAACAACCTTGAAAGTTTATGTAGGTGACCTTTTCTTGATAAATAGAGATGTCTTCAAGTGCTCCCAGCATAATTATAGATGCAAACATTTGAAATAGTTTACAGATGCTATGGACATAATTATATTCCGTTCCCACCTGCAAATTCGTATGTTGAAGCCCTAACAGCTAACTAATGTGATAGTATTTTGGAGGTGGGGCCTTTGGTAGGTAATTAGGTTTAGGTAAGATTATGAGGGTGGGGCCCGCATAATGCGATTGGTGCACCTAAAAGAAGAGCCCAGAGAGCTTGTTCTTGCTCTCTCTCCACCCTATAGCAGCACAGCAAGAAGATGGTCATCTGCAGGCCAGTAAGAGAGGTCTCACCAGAAATCAAATTGACTGGCACCTTGATTTTGGACTCCCAAGCCTCCAGGATTTTGAGAAATAAATGCTTGTTGTCCACCACCTTGGTTCAGAAGTAACACATATCAATCACTTCTACTCACCAACCATTAGACTAAACCATTGGCACAACCCAACTACAAGAAAGTCTGGGAAATGTGAGGGGCACGGAGAATATTAATACATTTGAAAAGTTCCAGCTCTTCCAAGAAGCTGTACAATGACTCATTTTGTAAAGAGTCTTTTGTGAGTGATCACTCCAAATATGTCTTTTGTAAAATAAAGATATATGTTTATGTTTGCTACTCTTGTATAATCATTGGTGTGCTAAAGCCAGCACACACGGGTGCATGAAGCTGATTTTGCACACCTCTTCCCAACTCCCAAATTCATGTTAGGTTATCCCAACTTCATGTTAGGTTACATCATAGTGATAGCTTGAATTTGGCCACAGAAATTAGCAAGTGCTACAAATCAGAACTTTTTTGTTTTTCAGAGCCAGTTATAAAACATTTGTGAGGATACCACCATATACATTGCAGTTAAAATAATTGTTTGTTCCAGGAAATCAGATGGTAACATAGTATTTAGATGATTGAGTTACAAAATTTCAAAACCAAATTATCCTTTTTTGTATGTAGACATAAGCACGTGCTCGCGGCTTGCTAAGCTGTACAGTAGAGATTTCCAGAAGGGTCAGGAAACCGAAGGTCTATTCTAGATTCTACTATTAATAATTCATGAGTCCTTAGGCAAATCACTCAGTCTGTCTCAGACAGTTTTTCAAATGCAAAATAAAGAAATTGCACCAGCTGACCTCCCAGGTCCTCACCTGTTCTAACATTTAGGATGCAAGGCCCAGACTGAGTCAGGTCATGACCCTCATACCCTGCCTTAGACTGAAGCTACTGAAAATCACCTGCTTGCTTCAAAGGAAGAATGTCATATTTATTTCTAGATGATTCTGTTCAGATTTATGGTTGCTCTGTAAAAAGTATGTGGGTTTAGCACAAAAATATGAATGAAGGAATGGTGGTAATCTTATTGTAAAATAGTGAAAGATTCGCATTGGAAGAAATTCACATTGTTACATAAATACATGTTGTATTTAAGTGGGAACTCCATGGACATGGAAAGAGCCTGACAAATTGCTAATGATGGTTAGTTTGTGGGGGAAGGGAGCTAAGGCAAGAGACAGAGAGGGCAAGGGGAACTTTTATTTACTTTTTAAAAATATGTTTCTGTACAGTTTCCATTTTTATAATGAAAATGTGCTAGTCTTATAATTTTAAAAACCCAATGAGAAAAATTAATCTAGGGGTGACCTACATGGCTAGTTATAAAACATCCTGAATTTCATGCCTAAACCATGGACTATTTCCAAGTCTTACTTTTGTTTGAAAGATGGGAAGGTTTTGTAGCTAAGAATTGCCGTGAAGGTCATGTGTTCAGTCAACAGACAACAGTCTCCTTGGTTCACCTGTGCCCCACTTGGCTTTGCTTCATTAGATATGAAGGAAATGGGAATACACAATTACTCTTGCCTAAGTTTAGGGGAAATGCCCTAAAAGGGACACACTGTATTTCATTATCATTTTTGGTTTGTAACTCTTCAGGCAAAGGGTATAAGAACAAAGTAATCTGAATCAAGTCTTGGGCAAGAATTTGACCCAGATCAAATTATAAAGCAAATACTAGCTGAGACTGTACTAATTGTGTAGTCATTTTTTTTAACATAGACACAAAAGGATAAGAATAGAAACTGACACTTTTACTGTCCCACCCCTTTGTGCCCCCCAAAAGAAAAGATTTTACAAAAAGCGTCTGTTTTGATGGTATCAAACATGGTAGGAAGAACCTCTTCCTTTAGTAGTTTCCTGTTTGTCAGTTTTCTGTCTAGGTGTCAGGTTTAAATTTGGAACATGCAAGATGCAGTAAATTTGTCTCAGGCAAAAGAAGAAACAAAAGGGAAGAAACAAAACTTTGGGTTACCGGTCTGAAAACCAAATAATTTAATATATAAAGTAATGTTATTGTCTCTGCTGATAAAAGCTATTGTGCTATCAATGGAGTTAATTTGCATTGTGCCAATGAGTGCCATAAATAAATACAGCTCTAATTGTTTATGAATTGTTAGACTGTGATTTGAAGTCTGACTTGGGAGATGCTGACCTTGGAAGATTGTAAAAGTGATAATGAAAAGTGATAGATTACAAACAGGGATAAGTCAAAAGTGAAATATCAAGGAAAAAAATTAATGCAAAACCTCTGATGAGAATGGTAAGAAACGAAAGGATGTTCTATACAAAACGAAAATACGATAGCACTGATTGGTATAAGGATTCACTGGTACTCAAATTAAGTCTTTTCTTAGCTAAAGTATAGAAAAGATGGAAGCCTCATCCTGTAACCATCACCCAGACCTTGATTTTAAAAATTCCATCACCTTAGAAGATTTTGTTATGACTCTTTCCAGTCAATTCTTCTTCTCCTAGATTTAGCCAGCCACTCCTTCAACCCCTATCATAATCATTTAATTTGCATGTTCTTCAACTAAATATAAATGAAATCGTACAGTACGTAGCCTTTTTTGTCTAGCTTTTTTCACTGTCAAATAACATTTGCACTGTGTCCATCTTGAAATCATGATAAATGAAGCTATGGTGAGCATTCTGTAAAAGTCTTTTGGTGGATATATGTTTTCACCTGAGTATAGGTCACCGAAAATAGTTCCTGTTGATCATAAGGCCTGTGAACTAAGGAGAAGGGTTTCTCAAACCAAAATGGTAAGACAGAGATTGGATGGCCATATAGACTGTCCCATCCAAAAAGGGAAGGAACAGAAGGCACATAGCACTCGTAGGTCCACAGAAGTTCCGAAATCCACTCAGGCACATGCCACCAATCCCTTCATTACGCCCAGTTCTGCCTCCTGTGCATGAATTATTCTGGCTCTTGGCTTTGACTTGTGAGCTGTTGGTTCTTCTCTCTGAACCCTTATTCCTCTTACATTAAAAAAAATATCTGTTTGCAGGAAGGTAGGCTTCTTCCCGCTTCCTGCCCATAGAAATAATTATGTACTATCTCTGTCTCTTTCATTCCAAGCTGTTTTGATTCCTTTAACAACTTTGTGGGTTCCTTAAATCAATTTATAATACATTCCAATAAATAAAGTCATACCCACATTTTTTTCTGAGACAAGTTCGATATCAGGGCCTTGTGTAAGGCTGCCATGGGACAATTCCTTTACAATTCTTAAAAGCCTTATTTTTTTAACTGAGAAGGTCTATAAAAGTCTCCTTAAATCTTTCTAGGATCCTAACAATGGGTCTTAAAACTACATACTTGAGTTATTTACCCTGACGCCACGTCCTACTGATGGTTCTGGATCTCATCTTGCCATCTGTTACTTTGAAAATCTTTTACTGAGAGACACTGGGGATGGAAAACAGTTTTATTTTCAACCCCAGCAAGTCCTAAATATATTATAATTCCTCAACAGTTGAATGTAAAACTTAACAGCTTCTTCTTTATTTCATCTTTCTTCTTGTAGTTTATCATAATCAGGAGAATAAGGCAGTTGGCCCTTTCTTGTTCTTTTTGCCTGGAAATCTCCACAGCCAAGCCCATGAGTATTCTAAGTACCTCTTCTATTTTCCAAGTCGCCATAGGCAACTGTATGCCTCTATATCACAAGGATCCCTTTTCTCCCAACTTCAAATAACTCTTCCTTCATTATTATGAGAACCCTCAGCCATGGTCTCTTGAGGCCCTTTGAGCTTACCCTTACAATATTCTTGGAGCTCTACCAGTGGGAGTCCACCCACTGCCCAGTTGCAAAGCCAATGTCGCATATTTAAAATTTTCGTTACAAAGCACTGCCTTTCCAGGTACTATTTGCTGGACAAGAAATTACCCCAAAATGTAATGGCTTCAAACACTAGCCATTTAATTTTACCCCATTATTTTGTGGGTCAGGAATTTGGACAGGGTTCAGCAGAGTGATTTTTTGCTCCATGTGACGTTGACTGAGGTCACTCCATGGATTTCAGCTGTGACAAATCGCTTGGCTTGGAGAGTCCAAGACAGCCTGCACCCATGTCTAAAGCACTCTGGTGGGGATGGCTGAAGTCTGGGCTTACCTGAATGTCTCCACACGGCCTGTCCAGCATCATGGGCTCAGGGTTTCCAACTTCTCACATACAGCACATCAGCATCCCAGGAGAGTGTATTCTAAGGCACCAAAGCAAAAGCTACTAAGCTTTTTCTGATCTAGTCTTGGAAGACATACAATGTGTCACTTCTCCCACATTCTAGTAGCTCTGAGTAAGTCACAGGACCTGGAAAGAACCAAGAGGTATGGTTCATTGAGGGATCATCCTTGGCCACTTGACAGCATATATGCTACAAAAGTCGTTAAGTCGCTTGGAGACTAATGAGAAGCATTGCAACGTGACTACTCCTCGTCCAACCAGCAAAGAGGCGTGTTCTAATTCTTAGCTACTCTGAGACTTTTCTGTTATGTAATCTTGGGTAAATTGTTTAATATTTTTGTACTTTATTTTTCTTATTTGTTATACCTCATAAATTAGTTGTGATTATTCATTGAAATAATACAGTGCTTAGTTGAATGTCTGGCACGTAGTAAATGTTAGGCATAACAATATAAATATTTAATATTATTAGTCCTTGTTCTCAAAAGAACCCTATTGCAAAGGAATTATTTATAAAATACAATAAGCAAAAAACAGACACACAGAAAAAGCTTTATGATCTATTGACTGAAATAATTTTATTTTATTTTTGAACCTCAGATATTTATAAATGGCATTCTATAAAAACAAATACAGCCCTGACTGGTGTAGCTGAGTGAGTTGTGGGTCATTCTGCAAACCGAAAAGTTGCCGATTTGCTTCCAGGTCAGGGCACACTCCTGGGTTGCGGGCCAGGTCCTCAGTTGGGGGCACACAAGAGGCAACTGATCCATGTTTCTCTCGCACATCAATGTTTCTCTCCCTCTCTTCCTCTCTTCCTTCCCCTCTCTCTAAAAATAAATGAATATTAAATCTTTTTTAAAAAATAAAAATACAAATATAAAAGTGGCAAGCCAGATTCCAATGGTATTTATAAATGGTGAGCAGAAAACTGGAAGGGCACTGACACGTCAGTGCTGACTAATACTCCTAAAACTCTAGATGGCTCTGGTACACCATAAGATTGTCCCCAAAGACAAGGATGAAGAGGAGATTGATGTCATCCGTAAGAACTTCTCTGGCTTAGAATACTCCAAAGAATGGGAGAGTTCATCTGCTTTATGCCGTTTTTAGAACCAACTGTGAATTAAGAGAAACTTTAGCATTACTGTATATATTTTTTGCCCCCAAATTCCAGCACCTATAGACAATGAGACCAGCCAATATATGCTTCTAATGAGCACTTTTAAAAATGTGTGTGGTGCTGTTAGGGAAGCATGATCTACTTCTGGAGCTGGTCAAAACATTCAAAATCTTAAACCTTAAGATCCGAGGTTTCCAGGAAAAGATATCTAGCTTCCCAGACCCCTCCCTTTCAACCTGTTTGTGTTTTCTCTCTCTTAGTCCTGTAGAAGGGCAAGTAGAAAAGTTGGAGTAAGCCCGTGAGGGCATAGCAGTCTTCTCCAAGAGGCATGCTCAGAAAGGAAGTAACTTTTCTGAGCCCTCTAAGTCAAATTTCTGGCCTCAGTCACAGTTCACTTTCTTCAACCAATTTTCCCCCAAATGTTGCTATTGCAAGGTTGCAAAGTGGGCAGTGGTGCTGCTAGGGCTAAGCTTTCTCAGGAGTGTCTGCCTAACTTGCATGTTCCAGGAAGGTCAAAACAAGCCTGAGAGCTGAAGAGCCCTAAATCTAGGTGGGGTCATTGTGGTAAATGATGGCTATTCTGATTCACTGAATGGAGATTGCACTAGTGTGGAGGTGAGACTTCAGGTTAGGGAAGACAAACTTAAATATAAATTGGCCAGCCCTTTCACTGTGATGCAAAATAGTAGGCTACTAGTAGATTGGTTAGGAATCTTGGGATGTTATGCTACTTTTTACAACAAACCAATGTTATTTTTTTTATTTCATTTTCCTGCCAATAACCGTAATGGCTTGGCGTTTGCTTGCATGGTGCCATATCCAAACCAAGAAAGGGAAAGGAATTTGGGGTTAGGTATTTATAATGGCAAGCACTAAAAGAAAGAGGTCTGCAAGCTTGTCTGAGTGTCCCCGCAGAACCATGCCTGGAAGAATGCTTTCACCCATGTGTCCAAAGAAAGGAAGCATATGAGGTGGAAGAGACATTTATTGAATGACAGAAGAAAATTTTTGTTCCATTCCAGTACTTGGTTTACATCCTAAAGAAGACTATCAGGACATTAATTAACTGTACTACTTGAGCTAATACTGATCTTGGACTGAGGAATTAATAGATATCATGATGGGTTAAAATTTTAGCACATTTTTATTTCAATGAAGAATGAGGTTACAGATAAACTTCTATGCTTTGGTCTCTGTTTTTGATCAGGATACCACACACATCAAAGCTAGCAACTTATTGAGATAGAGAAATCAAGTGCCCAAAAAGGTGGCAAGCCAGATTCTAAATGAACAGATTTCATCATTAGGGTCAGAGAGGAGCAGCAAAATGAAAAGCCAGCTGGAGAGTTTATTACTATTATAATAATAGTTATAAATATTCTTTTAAGTTACTAAAGTCCTCAGATGGTTCAATGTATTGAGTTAACTGTTCAGAGGACAAATCTAAAATTTCTGACTTTTTCCTTCTGAAGTTACAGCTACTGTAATAATCTGGTAGAGTTTAATGTTCCCTTTTCCAATTCCCTGAAAGACTAATTCATTTGTAAAATGCCTCCACTTTATTTACTTGTTTATTACTAAGATAGGCACCAATTCACTCGGGAAACAAATCTTGTTATTCATAGGAAATCAATTTTTTTACAAAATAAAATTAAAAGTGTAAATGTGGTTAATGTTTTAAAAATATGTCAATTTAAAGCACTCCTTGAACTCATTTGACCAAGTATATTTTTTTCCATTTTTTGAAATCACACCTGTGTTAAGACATGTACGCTCTTCCTCTATCTGGTAAGCACAAGGTGTGGAAACTTGTGCAATAGATAATTAATCTCTATTGCTATCTATAGTTTCATAGTTAACACTGTCTTAGCAGAAGTGTGAAAACACATTCACACCTTTGAAAATGGATGATTAACTAATCAAATGACAATATGAATGTTAGACAGAATTACAGAAATGACTGCAAGGCAGAGCTATTTATGATTATAACATTCTATTTCATTTTTAAGGGTGGATTGTTCAATGCAATCTGTGCTCCTCAAACATCTAAGCAGATTCTCAACTTTTTAATTGCACGGACTCTTCAAAAAAGAATGAAGAAAATTTCAGATTATCCCCTAATTAAGCATTTTTACATGCAAGAGGTTAAGAAGACAAAGAAAAGTATAGTTCAAGACCATTGGCAGGGTGGAGCCAAGAAAAAAGAACCACATTTGAGTGAATAGTCAGTTATTTTTTCCTCTGGACTTTGTCATTTCCATTTAAAATGCAGACTGATCCAACTAGGTAATTGAATATACAGTTTGTCACAGCAAGTTCTTTTTTGGTAATCTGACGTTTATAAGTCCAAGTCTTCATTATTTTTTCAATTTTCTAAGTTGCCCATTGTGTTCTCTTTAAGAAATGATAAATGAGAAAAGGCAGTAATACCACTGGAGAAATGCTCATCTAAAAGTGGAGCTTGAAATGCAGTATTCCATATACATTGCATTAAAAGCCTTTAGATAAAATATTTATTTGTATATATATTTTAATGTCAACGGGTATATTTGTGGCACATATAACTTATTGCCTTACAGTGTAGTGTTTTAAAGACATATTAACTTCCCCATAATACCTACAAATCTGGTTACCCATCTGACTCATTACCTAAACCTAAATTAGCCCAATGCTTTATACTAGACACCTTGCCTATTGACTCAATGCTGAATAGTAAATGATGAGGCAAGTTATTATAAAGTTGCCTTTTCATAAGAACTTGATCATTTAAATGATAAAAACCATGATTTTCAATTTATACATTAGTCACATATTTCTATAGAAAGTAGAGTCTATTGATTAGCAGTAGTTTATCAGCACCAAGTAAATATGCTGCCAACTATTCAGCACAGCAGTTGTCATGGCCTCACCTTGGATGCCTGTGTGAGTGCGACCATTGTCCTGCGTCATACTGCGGCACCTGACTAGCTGGTCTTCTCATGTCTCACCTTGCCTCTTCCTACTCCTTCTGTTCTCTTCGACGTTTCTTTCACAGGGGTCATTAAATTTTTGTTTCCAAACAACCTATAGAAATTTTAAAAGATATATTTACCATCTTATAAATTGTTAAGTGGATGTAAAATTATTTCACAGTAAGTTTAAATTATGGCAAAGCATAGACTATTTGGTATAACAATGCTACCAAAAAGAAACAAAACCAACAATCCAAGCTGTATCCTTTTTTGAGTGTATTCAGATGATTCTAAATGATGAGATTTGATAACCTGTCATCGTTT
>VMDR010019710.1:0-18128 GCA_007922815.1 Macrotus californicus | reverse complement strand
ATTCCTGTTCTAGTTGTTTGCTTAGTTTGTTTTTGTTTCTGTTTTAGGTTCAGTTGTTAATAGCTGTGAGTTTGTTGTCATTTTACTGTTCCTATTTTTTATCTTCTTTTTCTTAGATAAGTCCCTTTAATATTTCATATAATAAGGGCTTGGTGATGATGAACTCCTTGAACTTCACCTTATCTGGGAAGCACTTTATCTTCCCTTCCATTCTAAATGAAAGCTTGGCTGGATAGAGTAATTTTGGATGCCATACTAAAGCATTGACTTAAAATGGAATCAACTTCTTAACACAGCATGGCATCTGTGTATTCCCTGCTGTGCTCCTAAAAGTAGCACAGCTGTAATTAATACCAAACTGATCATTTCGTGGACACACCAGCCTCTTGGATGATGGCTTTGGGTCTCTCTGCTCCCTGTTTCAGTACCTGAGCCTTATCATCTAGAAAACTCTTTGTCCTTCAAGAGCCCCCTCCTCGTGATAACTTCCCTGAAGTCAAACTCGAACACTCTCTGTGCTGTTAAGAGCATTTTATTCATAGTATTTCTCTGAATTGCAATTAATTTCTCCAGGAAAAGGATCATTTCTGAATAGAAATCAATCAAATTTGATGTGTCATACAGTACCCATTACATTGTAGGCAACCAATAAGTAGCACTGAATGAGTAAATGATAACTAAAAATTTACAAGGTCTTTTCACAAACTTGTTTTTATCACATTTTCATAATATGTAAGCATAAGATTGTTTGGATACAAGAGGCTGTATTATTATTATTATTATTATTATTAACTGGGACTTATTAAACTCCAACATTTTACCCAATTTCAGAGCTTTCAAAATATGCAAAATAACCACTAATATTTTTAAAAATAAAGGGCAAAGTGAGCAAATGGCTCACGTTTTAAGAAGAGGTAATCATAGAGATCATGGAAGTCACCTGTGGGTATTGGCAAACACATTGCAGCTTCCTGACTGATCGAACTCCAGGTTCAGATCAGAACGTTTCTTTAATTTGCCACAGAAGCTGCTTTTTAGAGAATCAGGCTAAAACCTTGCATCAGAGGAACTCTTCAGAATTATAGTAGCATTTCTGAATCTTTGCAGTTTCCATCCACTTCTTTCATACGGCACTAATAATCAATGCAGTTAAATAGTTTAAAAATCAGTAGGCTCCATTATCTCCCTGAATTCCTTGAAAACAGTTGAGCCAAAGTAATAAAGAAAGATAGTTGATTTGAAAGCTAGAGCAGTGTTTGTCAAAACATAATAACTCACGCGCGGCACATGAAATCAATTTAGTGTCATTCTAGCAATTAAAAAAAGGAATATGATACAACGAAATATACTAGAGTGTGCTGTATCAGGTAAGTGTATATTGTTTTGTGAAATCTTTGTTTCAACTGTATGTTGTATGAGCTTCCTGGGTTGTGATATAAAATATATTTCCCACTGGATTGGGTAAAAAATCTGAAAACCTCCACCATACAGGACACAGCAATATTGTTCAAGGAGTGGGGTCCAGTCTAAGTAGCCACTTAGTAAAACTGGTTTAATAACTTCATAACATTGTAACCATGCCCATTTAAGGCCCCAAACCCCAATTACGTAATCATAATCCCCAAAGCATAATATAGGTCTGATTCATTCACCAGACTTGGCTTTCAATAACATTTAATTATTTGCAAAAGTCAAACCCATCTCTAAGAGATGAACATTCGCTACCACAGAAACCATGAGAAGAATTTGCCACGGAGTCTGAAGTCAATCACAGCAAAGCAGTGTGAAAGGTATTCTCAGCAAAGCCATCACGAAAATTGGACTGACATCACTGTTTTCCAGGGATGCTCCCGACATTGCTGTTCACGTATTTATCACATTCACTTATAATTACTATGTAATTTTCTCTTAGTGAAACCGAGCCCAATCACACAGAAATCTCATTTTATTATTTCTGTGTAATTAGTGCCTTTGCATATATTGTCTAGTACATAGAGACATTTAATAAATGTTTGTCAAGAAGACAGTACTCGTTCGGATAAACACGCGTTCTGAAACTTAATGAGTGACCCCAGGTCAGAGCATGCACTAAGGCTACTCATGCTTCCTGCCCACTTAAAAGAATATACTTCTCAAAATGTTTCAGCCTGCAAAACAAAATCTTAACGGAATTTAAAATGTATAACTCTTTAAATCAAAGCAATAGAATTTAAAACAAAATGAGATGTTATTTTGGCACTAAATTATTGTGGATGCCAGAAGAGAAATGAGCACTGTCAGACAATGTTTGTGACAGGGAGACCTGAAGGAAATGGTTTGCAAAGCACATCAAAAATCTCTAAACATACTTACTCTTTTATGAAGAAATTTTGCTCTTAGTTCTTTATTCTACAGAAAAATTAAGACTGCAAATATGAACACAAGGGTATTAATCTCAGGGCTCTTCACAATAGAAAAAAATGTCTAATACTAGAAGATTGATGATAGAAATTATGGCAATTTTTACATAAAATAGCATGCAGCCATGAAAAATAATGATGTTCAATTATACTGACCTACAAAAAGGCTTAGAAAATAAGTATACTTTAAAAGGCAGGCAATGAAGCTGTAAACTGCAGGATATCATTTAACATTTTTTGTGTGGTGAAATCCACATAACATAACTATTAAAGTGAACAGTTCAGTGGCTCTTTAGTATATTCACTTTCTTGGTTCACTGTACCTCTGTCTAGTTCCAAAACATTTTCATTAGCCCAAAAGGAAACCTGTTCCCACTATGCAGTTGCTTCCCATTCTCTCCTTCCCCATCTGTGTTCTGTCTCAATGATTTACTTATTCTGGGTATTTCATGTAAATGGAATCATACAATATGTGATCTTCTGTGTCTGGCTTCTTTCACTTAGCTTAATGCTTGAAGGTTCATCTGCCTTGTAGCAGTACTTTATTCCTTTTTATGGTGGAATAGTATTTCATTGTATGTATGTGCAACGATTTATCTGTTTATTGGCAGATGGACGTTTGGATTGTTTCCACTCCGGCTATTGGGAATGGTTGGTGCTGCTATGAACATCGATATATTGCAGAATCACTTTAATGATACAAGTATCTGCTGGCAGAGAATGAATTCAGGAATATTAGCAGTCATTATGTTGGGGTTACAGATGAATCTCTTTATATAATTAAGAGCATTGGGCTTGAGAATTACTCAGACAAGACTCCATTTCTTCATATGTAAAATGAGAATAGAACATTAAATAAAACTGGATTATTGTGAAGAGTAAATAAAATATATGTAAAGTACTTAGAAATACCGGGGGCCACGATGTGAGTACTGAATACATAGTATTTTTAAGTACTTGGGGTTTGTTTTCATTTATTTAAAATAGTTTTTCTAATGGAATAATATTCGTGCCAAGCAAACTTCCTGCCCCTCCCCCTCCTGCACTTGCATGCTGCACACTTGAGATACATGTTCTTCCTTGCTGATAGTCACTGGCTGGGGCCAAAGGCTTCCCGATTGTTTGACCTGATAACATCACTTTGACTAAGAATAGTTGTACAATACACCTCTCCTTGTAAGTTTCAATTAAAATGACGTTCCACTAGCGTATTCTTCAGCCCTGTGCTCTTCTCCCATTTTTTACTTGTTTCAGCATTGCTTTCCAGGTTGCATACGCAGCCACCCAGGTCGCACGTCTTAGGAACTGTACAAAAGCAACGGAGGGACGAGGGACGGGCACTGGCTTTCTCGTACACACAGCTAGGAAAATTCTTTGCGGTGAGGTATTTCCAAAAATATATTTCCTCCGGAATCTCTCCCTGTACTGCCTACGAAATCTCAATTTTATTTCTCATTGTAAACTAAAACTTTTTCGCCAAGTGTGCACAGCAGCAGGGTTACGGTCCGCAGCAAGGTGCCTCCCCAGGTTTGGGGTGACTGAGTTTGCGTTGGCAGCCCCAGCGCGGGAACTTCGAGGGGAACGCGCCGTCCCACGGGGAGGCCGCGTGGGGACCAGCGCCCGGGATCCGCGTCCCCCTTGGGAAGCTGCCGCCGCGGGGGCGCATCCCCAGAGCCCCGACCTCAAAGCTCCCCGAGGCTCCGCTGGACCGGGAGCCCGCCCGCCCGCACAGGTGTCTCGGGGCCCCGTGGGCGGGCGAGAGGGGCGGGCGCGGCCCTGGCTGTGGGGCCGGGGGCCGAGGGGGAGGTGCCCGCGAGGTGGTTCTCGGCTCCTCCTCGGCTCTCAGGTTTCCGCTCCCGCCCGCCGGCTGCTGGCTGCGGCACCGCCTCCTCTCCCCCTCCCCGCGCCTGGGCCCACTCCGCGGCCTCTGCCCGCCTCGCCCCCGCCCCGGCCTCCTCCCGCTTTCTCTCTCCGCTTCCCCTCGAGTCTCCCGAGGAACCCGCAGCCAGCCGCGGGGCGCCGGGAAGATGGCGGCGGCGGCGGGAGGCGGCGGCGGCGAGGGGGGCGCGGGCCTGGGCGGCGCGGCGGGGTCGGGGCCGGGGCTGGGACCCGGAGCCGGGCCGGGGCCACGCGGGTCCGGTCCCTCCGCGGAGACCTGCGAGGACGCCCGCGGCCCCGCGCCCTCGGCGCTGCACTCGGAGGAGGTGGCCGCGCGGCTGCAGCGGATGCGCCGGGAGCTGAGTAACCGCAGGAAAATCCTGGTTAAAAACCTGCCCCAGGACAGCAACTGCCAGGTACGGGACGGGGCTGGGAGGCGACGCGTCCCGGGGGCACCGGGACAGGGCTCCAGAGTGAAGCCGCCCCCGAGGTGTCCAGGCTGGTGCCCGGCGCCTGGAGCGGTTGGGAGTGGAGGGGGTCGGTGCAGTGTCGGAGACGCTCCGTAGTTTTCGCCCCCCAACCTGGGTTTCGGAGCCTGAGGTCACCCTGTCAGAGTAGCAGAATAGGAAACTGAGGCTCCGAGGGGCACTGCGGCTTGTCCAAGGTCACCGGAATCGGGGATGTCTGCCTCCCAAGTCCGGCCCGCTTAGTCCGTCTTCTGTGGCCCCTTGGGTGTGTGTGGTGGGGGGAGGGGTCGGGGAGCCCGTAGGTGAAGGAGAGTGTGGAGCTCACTTTTGGGGTGCTAAGTCTACGGGAGCACCTTGAGAGGGTCGGAGGGCCCCGCCGGGGGTCCTCGGGACTTGGGTGTGCCGTGGGGGGAGGGGACGGCCTCGCAGGAGAGCTGGGAGTGAGTTTTCCTGCTGCTGAAGCACTTGACCAAGTTTGTATGAAACAGCTCTGCCCCTTCAGTTTGCTAAGGCCCTGCAATGGAGAGGTTATCACTCCGCCTTCGGGAGCCGTGCAGCCGTCCTCTGCATGTCAACTACTGGATTTATCCCTTAGTGACTCTGAGGGAGCTGAAAGATAGGCAACTTTGCGTCTATGATCCAGATTAACTGTTGCTTTAAGGTTAGAAGATCTGCATTTAACGCCCCCCACCCCCGCATTGACGAGGTTATATACTCAGTTGTATTCAGAAAAGCAAGAATATACAGAGAAGCGAAACGTGGGGAAATTGAAATCGCCCGTATTTCTGATACTTAAATATAACCATTGTTAGCATGGGATATTATCCAGCTCTCTTTTCCTGTGCGTCCTATGTATTTTTGTTTTACCCAAAGAGAGAGAGAGCTTATTTTTGATTCTTCAGGGTTTCTTAATTGTCTGCATTTTGTATATAACTTGAATTTATCTATCTGTGTGGATGGGAGGGTGGGCTGTCCTGGTAGTTGCAGATTTGGGCCAATTCGTATAGTTCTGTGACGGAGGCAGGGAATCGCAGGTGGTTTGGCTGTTGATAATTGCAGGGCAGTTCCTCCGTGATCCATGAAATAATGAGACTAGGACCTCATTACTATGTAATTAGACCTTACCTAGCCTCTCACAATAAATGTGAGCACATAACCTTCGAACCATGTACCCATATACATGAGGGGACATTTTTGCTTCAAAAAGCAATATAAAAAAGTCCATATCAGCCTTGTGGGTTATCCCTCTTTCAAATCTATCATGGTCCACTCCCCACCAGCTAGGTAATGTCTTGGGATGCTACCTGTAAGGACACCTGTAATGGAGCAGTTTCACAGAAGCACCTTTCCTGCCCCGTGCAGATAGAGGAGAGCAAGGGAGCTCAGAAACAGGGAGGCTTGGTAGAGGCAGATGGCATTTTTTAAAAAGCAAATTGAAGAAATAGCAGCTGTGAGTGTAGAAAATCTCGGAGAAGAGAGATGGAGACGTGTGTTGATTTCCTTTGTAGATTGGTGTCTATTTTTGTCACACTTTCTTGCATTCTGAAAATACTTAGATCCCAAATTTTAGACAGTTCTATGTAGTCTTGCTTTGTTTTTGGTATCTTGTTGCCCTTCTCAAGAGACATGAAAAAAAGAGATCAAAGTGTCTAATAAAAGGGACAATTTTAATTACCTGTTGTCTGTGGTGGCGGGAGGTTTTACCAGAATTAGTACACTGGTTTGTATTTTTGAGGTACTCATTCTCTGTTATGAACTTATGGTTAGCCTAAATCTCAGGGTTTTCTCTAAGGTAGCAAACATAAACTATGGAATGACCTTGGTATAAGACCTGTATGTCTAGATGAGACTTTTACTGCCACGCATCTTAAGTTTTTATGTTAAGTTAAAGTCTTAAGACATGTTTTTTGAGAGTTGAAGCTTCGTTTTCTAAAAGCCAAAAAAATAAAAGTTGTAGAATTTTTTGTGTGATTTTTCTATTGATAATGTTTTTTGATATTTCTGATATATAGTTTCAAAATCTAAACAGATCAGTGTCTGATTACAAATAACATTTGCTTGAGAAGTGTTCATTTTCCCATCATCTTTTGAACTTGTACCTTCCCTAGTTTTCTGATTACAGTCATAACTGTCAGTGATCTGTGTTGGGTAAATGAGTAGAGTGGACCAAAGAATTCTAGTTCCTAAGAGCAAGTCTTGTCTTTAGAGTCTTCAGGTCAAGAATTGCTATTTTGACTTGTCCCATAAAGTTAATATTTATTTCCTCTACTTTTTCTCAAGTTGTAATGTTTTTGTGAATATATTCAGCAAGGATGTTGGTGTTTTATCTTTTAACAATTCCACTGTCTCTTTCTTAGTGGCTGCTTTTTACTGACAACTTATGTTGCAGGTTTAACTTTTATTTTGTGCCTTTTAGCCATGCTTGCTTCTTATGAAATTACTTAGATGGCTTTAAAAAAAGTTACTACTGTTTGTCTAGCTGTAAGTAATCAGATATCTTAAATACTGAAATTCTCGATCTTCTCTGGGAGAATCTGTGTGTATTCATGTGTTCTAGAATATCACTTTAAGGATAAAAGCCATCCCTAACTCTAGTTCTCATGCTTTATAGTTATGTCTCCAGAAATGCTCCCATGGTGACTGATTTGTAGGAGCCCAGTAATTTTTTTTACTTTTTGAAAACACGGTATTATCTTAATTAAATATAGTTTTTTATAAATCTTACTCAAATATTGTTTAATTTTTCGTACGACAGATTTACAATAGCATCTCACAACTTGACACCTATGATTACAGGGCACACTGGAAGTATTATTATTTTAAGTGGGAGCTCTTAAAGATACATATGTCAATGCCTTAGAAATACCAGCTCTAAAAAAAAAAAAGAACACCTTTATACTAGTAAGTTCTCAAAAGCTGTCTCATTGAATAGTGACTGTGCAGTCAACTGTTGCCGTCTGGCCAGCCTCCTGCTTTCTTGAATCCTGGCCCTCTGTGATTTTGTAGTTCATGTCCTTTTCATCTCCTAAACAGACAATTACAAATTTTCTGTTTTGTTATCTACCCTCATTATGGTCCTGTTTCTTAGGTTCTAGCCTGTCCTGCTCACTGCTCCCCTTAGGAGAGCTCCCCCAAGCTCAAATCTGATGTCACTCTCCAACTTTAAAAAAACAAACAAAAAATCCTTTGACTCCGCATTCCTGGCACTGCTTCTCAGACTTTCCTCAAATTGTTCATCAGTTTGTCTCTTTTCCTCAAATTGTGAGGAATAGTGGACCTGAGTTAGCTTTCTATAAGAATGAAATTGCTTTGAAGATTCATATTCTGTTGGAAAAAATAATAATTTTGTGTTCTAGTACAATTGGACTTAATATAAAAACAGTGACTTACATTTGTTTAACTTCCTTCCACATTTTTTTTTCCATAAACTTGACACTTGTGGAAGACGCATTATATTTAATCTGTAGTTTTCTCTTTGCTCCTGTGTTACCATGAAGCCCTCAGAACTCAGTTTGGAAAGCACGACATGGTAGGATAGAAATCTAAGGTTGTAGGCAATTTGTGACTCGGCCCCTGCCTATATTTTGACTCTCATTTCTTATTAGTCCTGCATTGGACGCTGCTTTGGTTTTACAAGATACCTTGATCCCCGAGTCCTTCGCACCACTGTGTTTTGGGTATTTACAGTCATGTCTTTGAATGTTCGTGCTTTGGAGTGTAATTATAGTGATTAGTTTATTGTAAATAGTATTTATAATTATTATAATTATAGTGAATAATAACAATGTTGTGAACACTGGTTCTTATTCACAGTAGCCATTGTGTATGTGTGTGAGTAATGTTTTGCAACTCTGAATTTAGAATTACGGTTAGTGAAGGTAATGCCCTAATATGTGTTTTTTATTGCATTTCTATAAATGGTTTATTTTTATGGTTAATCTTGTTGTGTTTCAATAGCGTTGTTACTGGGGTTTCCAGATGGAGAAAACAGTGATGTGTATTTCCTACATCACCTGGGTTCACTCTGTCTTTCTTACGTGTTAGATGTGTGTATCTGTGTTTTGTTTTTATTGTGTTTATTGTAAAATCTAAAAGAGATTTTATTGTGTCATTAGAAGAAAGTGTGAAGTGCTAACGGCTAATAGCCAAGATCAGCAATAGAAGAAACATTCTATTGTCTGGCTCTGTGCATTATTAACTCTCATTTCAAAGTAGTCTGTTATGGTAGTTAATTGGGAAGCTCGGTGACCAATTCACAGAAGCACATTTGAAAACGTAGTATTATCAACCAAGCACTTTTTAGAATAACAAGCCACCAAATGTAGGAACCTGGTTGATGTTCTTTTAAAAAGCTGCCTATTCCAGTTTTTCTTTTATAGTTCAAAAAACAATAGAATTTTCCTACATGCTTTGTGTTCTTTAACTGTGGGGTTGAAAAATATACATTATTTGTTTTGTCTAACAGTGTATTCAGTAATATTGCCTCTTTTTAAAGGAGGGCTATTACCACTTTTCTGACAGCACTGGGATGTTTTCAGACTTGGAAATTATTCTTTTTTTTTCCATCGAGAATGCCATTTTGCTTACTTCCAGAAGTTACTTTCCTTAGTGTAGTTTATACTACTTAAAAATTGTGTATTCTATTTTCTTTCCTAATGTAGTTAATCAGAATTGAATATGGGTTCTACTTCTTTTCCGTGTATTTTAATACCCTATTTCCAAGGCAGCAAGGGCACTGAAAGTTGCTAGAGGAATATCCTTCTCAATTTCTGGGGCACCACTGGCTCCAAGTTTTTAGTCTTGGCAGAAATTCCTGCAGTGTTTCAGCTGTGCTTATTCTCTGCTCTGAAAACATTCCAGAAGAGGAGCACGTTGTGGTTAGCATCTCAACGCTACGTGTGTTAACAGGTGGTCCAAAGAAGTCTCAGGTGATTGACAGACCCTTTCCTACTGCTTACAGATTATTTTTGGACTTGCAACATGTTTTCCCATAGAAAGAATATGGTAGGTGGCATTTAGTTTTGGCAGCTAGCATTTCAACATCTGTTTAGGCTCTGATGCTTCGGAAGTGTAAGATTAAATGGTGCAATAACATCTAATCAGCTTTTTCGAGAGCAGAGACTCTCCCAGGTTCAAATCATTGATGGGTACACCTGTGTCTTATGTCAGAGGCTCAAGAAGGAGCTGCATTTAAGGGAATTGCTCTTTAAATAAACAAGATTCAGATCAGGGAAGCATTAAATGAGATCAGCTCTGGTGGAGGGCTATTCTGCAAAAGGAGTTCCTATCACTAACCTCCTGAGTTTGTCTCTTAATTCTTATCTTCCCTACCTTATAGCTAGTGACCCTTACGGGCTTCCAGGGCTTATTTCTTACCTGTGGGCAAAAGCTGTATTGCTTAGCTGTACTCAGCAGAGCTGAGGCAGGCAAGTGAAGAAATGTAAATAAAACAAAATTATCTAAATTTTAGGATTGTAAAATTGCTTACTAGGGACCTTGGCTCTGTTTGTATTTTGTTTGCTTAATGAGGCAGTTAGCCTTACTCTAAGGGGACCAAGTGCACTGAGAGGGGTACTAAGTGAGCAGTGGGAGATTGACCACCCAGAACACTCATCTATACTTTTTGCCTCGTAATTATCTGCAGTGGGTCATCCTTGGTTCCTGTGCTGGAAATCTTCCATTTGTTCTTCCACGTCTCTCCACCCTTCTTACCTGGTCTGTGTCCTGGGAGACTAACCTGTACTGGGGATTGCACTGACAAGGCTTTCTCATCCTCTGGTTTCTGGTTGCATTTGGCCAGATCCAGTAGTAGGAGATCAAAGGGCGGAGGAGAGAGAGTGGAGCACTTATTCACCCAGCTCCCTCTCTACCAGGTTACTGTGACTCGGCTGTTTCCTTTTTCAGAGGGCACACAGGGTTTCTTTCCAGTGGTGCTTTCCATGCAGCTAAGCTCTTCATCTTGCTGTAATCATTCCCCTTGCCTCCTTAGGCCTGGGGGTTGTAGGGGACTGTTGCTAGTAATGGAATTCCCCCCCCCCCCAAACCTTTGTAGATAGTCTCTGTAAAAAATTCTCTCCAGTCACCTTGTTTTTGAGTGTGCCATCTGTTTCTTGCTGGGACCGGTACTCTTGCCTACTCAGTCTCGTTTGCCCTCCTGATTTTCCTAACAGCACCCAGATTTTCCTTTGAGGACCTCCTCCTCATTATTTAGCAACTAAATGATTTGTGTGGGTTTATCCCTCTCCCCATCTGTAGGGGTGACATAAATGAACAAACAAGATTTTTCCCTTCTGTCATTGGAATTGGTTAAAAGATGGGCGGTAGTCTGGAACTGAGCCGGTGAATAAGTGGTCGTCCTTTGGCCACACTGATGGTTGCAGTCTGGTGTAACAGAGAAGCCTAGGACTTTTGTTTGGCTGTTAGGGTAAGTGATTCTCTTTCTTCCCACTGCATATGAATGCAGAGACACATTATCCTGGATGCAGCTGACAGTCTGAGGTAGGAAAAGTAGGGAAGCTGAGGTGGAGCCTTGATCAAGCTATATCTGAAGCTTGAGCTACCTTTGGATTTCTTAGTTATGAAAGCCACTAAATTCCCTTTATTGTCTTATTAATTTCAAATTGGGTCTTATGTTACTACCAACCAATAGTATCCTAACTAATACAGACTTTTAATTAAAAAACAAGTATCGGTATTGGAAACATTGGTAGAAGACATTTCATCTAACTGTTTTTGCTTCATACATGAATTCAATTTACAGAGTCCTCAGCACATGACTTCCAGCACATTTTAACACCTTTAGTTTCAAAGAAATCATTGCTTTGTAAGGTTATACTCCCATTTTCAGACGGCTTTCTTTGTTATAAATTTCTTATTTATATTGAACATGTAAAATTTGTTTCTCCAAAATTTTGATTTCTTGATTCAGTTTCTCCCCTCCAGTAATATAGAGAATTTATGGTAGTTTCTTTTTTGGCTTATAGCTTCAGTTCCTTCAAACCACTAGTTTTTAGGACATGAATCCAAGTTTCCTCACCATCTCATTGGGTTGGCCAAAAAGTTCATCTGTTTTTTTCTGGAAGATGGCTCTAGTAGCGCTTAGTTATCTTTAAATTCATTTGAAACAATTTTGTTAGATTGTATTGTATGACAGCTGTCACATCAGTGTGCATTAAAAAACTTATAAAAATTTGTGAATTTTTGTGTAGCTGTTTTAATAGTGAAGAAATAAAATCCACATTTTTAGCATATTATGCTTTATTATTTTAAGAAAGGTAAAAACGCAACTGAGACACAAATAAAGACTTGTGCAGTGCATGGAGAGGGTGCTGTGACTGATCCAACATGTCAAAAGTGGTTTGCAAAGTTCCATGCTGGAGACTTCTCATTGGGCGATGCTCCCCAGTGGGGTAGACCAGTTGAGGTTGAGAGTGATCAAATCGAGACAGTAATTGAGAACAGTCAGCGTTACACCAGGTGGGAAATAGCCAACATACTCAAAATACCCAAATCAATAAAGTCATTGGTAAAAATGAAAAACGTATCTTTTATTTTTACAAAAACAGACACACAGACTTTTTGACCAACCCAATAGCATTATTTATTCACTATTGTATTATTTTCCGTATGAACAACTGTACACTTGCTTTTGCTCCACCCTGCGTTTTTCTCTGAACACACACACACCACTGTCACTTTGTCATTGCATCTCTGAAAATGTGGCACCCGAAATGGGGTGCATGGCTGTCTAGTTGAGATCTCCCAGTAACCCCTCAGCCAGAACAAATTTCTTTCTTCTGGATAGCTGTAACAAAAATAACCTTTATTTATTGGGTTCCTACTGTTGCCAGGCACTGTACACTGTATTTTGTACATTATATTTAATCTTCATTTCAAGGCTGTGAGGTCATAATTTTTTACTTCCATTTTATTGGTAGAGAAACAGAGATGCAAAGTTAATGTCAAGATATTTGTCCAGGGTCATTCAGCTGATGAGTGGTAGAACGGAGAAGAAATAGCATCTGATTCCAGAGCTCCTACCTTACCCTACGCTGCAGGTCCCCCGTGCACACACCGTATCGTGTTTCAAAAGACAGGGATCGTACAGTTAACTTTGTGTCACTGGGCGTAAAACCTAGAACCTGACACCTTGTTCCAGGGGAAGTTTAAAACGGAAGGGGAATTTCATTTCACCTTTTTGTTCTGAAATGCTGTACCTCTCTTGATTTTCTGACGCATGGCAAGCTCTCAGGATTGGCTGGTAAAATGAACAAATTTTGCATTATGAGACTCTGTTCTCTTTTGACAGTGAAGTTACTCGGTTCACTTAAGTATTCAGTCAGTTGTTTATGGCTTATCAGTTAGTTGAAAGCTGTAAACCTTTTCTCTAAAAAATAGCTAATATTCACAGGCATATAAAATTTTGCCTGTAATTTTAAGGGATTATGGAACTCTTGTAATTTGCCCCTGATCTCACTGGGGATTGCAGACCAGGTGGAGAAACACGTTCCAGACCAATGTAATTTTCATCATGTTGTTGGGACTTCAGCTGTGTTTGGACCCCTGAAGCTGTTTCTTGAGAAGAGTTTTATCAGAAACTGCTGTGGGCAGTTTTAGGTATGGGTTGGGGTGATCTTCCACTGGGCAAGAAGGTAAATTAGCCTCTTTAATATTCTTTCTTAAAAAGTCAGCTGTGTCGCTCCATGTTTGATGTACAAGTTCCTTGTTCTCTGGTCCCCCAGCACACTGCCTGAAACAAAAGATGCCCAAACAAGTTTTTCCTGCCACGGCTGGTGTGGCTCAGTGGATTGAGCATCGGACTGTGAACCAAAGGGTCGCCAGTTCGATTCCCAGTTGGGGCACATTCCTGAGTTGCAGGCCAGGTCCCCAGTGGGGAAGACTCTCGAGAGGCAACCACACACTGATGTACCTCTCCCTCTCTTCCTCCCTTCCCCTCTCTAAAAATAAATAAATAAAATCTAACAAAAAGTGAAATCTGAGCAAAATGAAAAAAGTTTTTCCTAAGAGCTTTACAAGGAATTGTTTACTGTTTCCTCCTTAACATTTATTAAAAGTCAAAGATTGATGCAAAGAATGTTTCTTGTTGCAACATGACAGACAAGACCATTATTCATTCTGTTCAGTGATGTTCACAATAAGTATTTATTGCTAAGAAAAAAACATTATGTTTTTTAGATTTGTGAGTCCCTCACTCATTGAGTTTTTCCAGGCATTTGGTGCTTAATTTTATCTTTGTTTATCATCATTAACTTTAGATTTGTGACCTTATTTCCCTCTTCCCCATGCTTGTACATTTTCTTTGTGTGTTTGAAGCTTTCTGTTAAACATTTGTTACCACCTGAATGCCAAAATAGCATTAGAATTCATTGAATTTCTTTTAGCCTGTATTTGTATGCATAGTTTTGCCTCTCTTCCTGCTCACACCCAGTCCCCATCCACCCCCACCCCACCCCACCCCACCCCCTTTACCCCAGCTACTCAGTTTTTCTGCCTTTCCTCACCCACTACAGAGATTATCTGCTCTTAGTTCCCAGCTTGCCTTTACTTTCTGGACTTTGGATCTTTTATTACCTGCAGGTTAAACTGCTTGCTTTTGATTCCAGATTAGTCTCCAATTCTCTGACTATATTCCTGGTGGGTTTTTTGCCACCTGATCTAGAATGAAGTAATAGCAACAAACAAGAACACATGAGTCTGAAGTTTCAAATTTTGAAATAATCTAAGCCTACAGAAAAACTGTAAGTACAAGACAGCCACTCTGAGAAACGCGTCATAAGGCGATTTCATCATTTTGCACGCATCGTAGAGTGCACTCAACAAGCCTAGGTGATAGAGCCTACTGCATGCCTAGGCCATGTGGTATAGCCTGCCGCTCCTGGGCTGCAGGCCTGCACAGCGTGTGACTGTACAGGTTAAATCAGGCACAGGAGAAAAAAATGCAACAATTCAGAGCATAATAAACGTGTGATGTATGAGGCTGCCGCAGGTGTGACACAGCATACCATTTACTGCAGACTTTTTTATACGTAGAAAGAGCACTCTCTAAAATAATGATAAAAAGTGTAGTACAGTAACCACAAAAACCAGTTACGGTTGTTTATTATCTTTGTCAACTGTTGTGCACTGGGCACATAACACAGGCGTCGCACGCACTGCATTAGTTTGCACCAGCATCACAAACGTAGGAGTGATGTGTAGCGCCATGCTGTGAGAATGGCTACGACATCATTACGTGGTTGGGATTTTTCAGGTCCACTATAACCTCACGAGACCGCCATCGCATGTGTGGCCCTTCGCTGACTGAAACACCATTGTGAGGTGCGGGGCTGTCCCGTACAAAAAACTTCTCTTCCTGAACTGTTTGACGGTGGCGCTGACCTGATGGTCTACCACCCTAGGTATTTATTGTGTGTTTCCTACAAAGTTGGACATTCTCCGACATAACCTACATCACTGCCATGAAGGTCAAATTATTCAGTGTAACACCTCAGTGTGTTTAAGTTTTGCCGCTGTCCCATTGACACCTTCCACTGAAGGAACTGGTTCAGAGTCATGTCTTGCACTCTGTCATCCTCTTTAGTTGTCTTCAGTCTGGAATAACTCCTCAGTCTTTCCTTCACATTTATGACCTTGACCCTTTTGAAGATCACAGGGCACTTTGTAACTGTCCTGCATTTTGGGTTTGTCTGATGTTTCTTCACGATTAGATTCGAGTTGTGTACCCTTGGCAGGAATATTGTAGGGGTGCATGTTTAAGGTTTGTCTCATTGTTGATAAAGTTAACTTTGATCATTTTGATTGAGTTTTATTAAAGTAGCACCTGGCACGCCCTGGCTGGTGTGGCTCAGTTGGTTGGAGTGTTGTCCTGTGCACCTGAAGGTTGCAGGTTCCATCCCTGGTCAGGTCACAGGCCTAGGTTGTAGGTTCAGTTCCTGGTTGGTGGGGCGTGTACGGGAGGAAACCAGTCCATGCTTCTCTCTCACATCTCTCTCTCTCTCTGTCTCTCTCTCTCACCCTCCCCCCTTCCTTCCCCACTCTCAAATTAACTACTTAATTAAGTAATACCCACTGAGCTTCTCCAGGGAAAGTTTTTTTCTTTGTAAATAATAAGGCTTTTGAGGGGAGACACTTTAATTAAGACTGTAAATATTCTGTTTGCCTTCAAGTGTTCGATTTATTCATTTATTCATTTATATAAAAAATAAGCTCATGGTTTCCCAAGTTGTTCTATGGGTGATACTCTGTTACTATGAGTATTTTGATGCCCAAATATTTTGCATTTGGGCAGTGAAAGCTGCTTTAAGGCTCCTAGATCATCTTCTTAAACTTGTTTTTGACACAACAAGATGTTGTGGCTTATTCTGTGCTCTCTGTGCTTCAGCCTTGGAGTCAGCTGTTTCACGGAGGTGCCTGTTAGGGACTAAGTGTTTGTGTTTCCCCCAATTCATATGTTAGAGCCCTGACTCCCATGGCTATATTTGGAAATGGAGACTCTATGGGAGTAATCAAATAAGGTTATAAGAGTAAAGCCCTGATCAGATAGAATTAGTGTCCTTACAAGAAAAGACACCACAGAGTGAACTCTCTGCTCTGTGTCTTATCTCCCCACTCACCTCCCCACGCACAAGCCCTGAGGAAAGGCCACGGGAGGACACAGTGAGGAGGTGACCGTCTGCAAGCTGGGAAGAGAGACCTCACCAGAAACCAAGTCAACTAGAACTTTGATCTTGGAATTCTAGCTCACAGAACTCTGGGAAAACCAGTTTGTATTGCTTACGCCACCCCATCTATGGTTTTTTGTTGTGGCAGCCAGAATCTGTGAGCTAGATATACTCATGGCCATTGAGATGTCACTGCTCTCAGGTCCTTTGTGCTAGAGAGTATATAAATGTATAAGAGTATGCACATTTATCTACTTATCTACCTGTCTATTGCAAGTAATGCATTCGTGCTGATATATCAAACTACAGTCTTAAGACGAGACAGTTCATTCTAGTTTTCTCCCATTCCATATTTGTTCATCTATTTTATGACAGTGAGGAGCCTGCTATTTGTTGTCCTTAGTGTGTTTACTTATTTGAACAACCCACCTTTACGTAATAGGTCCTCCATCACCCCTGCAAGTGGCAGCCCCTCCCCCACGAAGGTGTCCCCCTCATGCAACATTGGCTCCATCCTCCTGTCCTGAGCCGCCCCCCCGCCCCCGCCCCCGCCCTGCCCGCGCCCGGGGCCTTCTCACATTGCCTGAGTCCCGACACTCTGTTCTGGACTCTCCTGTGCTGATGTCCTTCTCACTTTGCTTGGGCTCCGAAAGCTGAGACAGTAAATAGGATATTTTGTGTAAAGTGTGTGTACAGTGAATAATGTCTGTTATTAGTGATAGTTGTGGTAGACAGAATTTTAAAATGCCCCCAAGATTTCTAATCTTTGTGAGTGTGACAAGGACTCATGTGTGTAATTGTCATGTTACATGACAAAAAGGGATTTTTTTGGCAGGTGTAATTAAGGTTACTAATCAATTGACTTAGAGATACCAAAAGGGAGATTCTGTAAGTTCAGTCTAACCTTACTAGCCCTTTAAACACAGAGAGTTTTCTCAGGCTGGCAGCAGGAGAAATCCGATGGCTTGAAGCACAAGGAGGCTTTGATGCATTTTGGCAGGGTTTGAAAATAAAGTGGGCCACGTACAAAGTCTAGGGCAGTCTCTATTAGCTGAAAGTGGTCCTCAGCTCTCAGGCAGCAAGAAAACAGGGACCTCAGTCCCACAACCACAAGGAATTATACGTAGTACTTTAAGGAGTGGCAGCGTAGTTTTCCTTCCAGCCTCCAGATAAGGATGCAGGCTGCCTAACACCTTGGTTTTGGCCTTGAGAGAGACCTTAAGCAGAGAACCACTTGAGCCTGCCTGGACTTTGACCTACAGAACTGAGAGATAATAAATGGGTGTTGTTTTAAGAAGTTTAATTTGTGCTAATTTGTTGCACAGGAATAGAAAACTAATAACATACTACAGCCAGGTAACATTTGAAGAAAAAAAACCATTTTGTGCATCAGAGAAGGTGAGATTGAGATTTACATACGGTTATTGGGAGGGACAGTTATCTAAATCTATCTCCTGAAAACCGAAGTGCTGTATCTGGGGTCATTACAACCAAAAAGTGCTCAAGGAGAACCTCTTTTTGCTAGATGTATAATATTAACTAAAGGCATGCAAATATTTTATTTTAAAAAAGTGAACTATGCATTAGGTTCATGTAAAGAAAGTATATTTTCTTTTTTACAATTTCTTTTTTTTTAAATATATTTTATTGATTATGCTATTACAGTTGTCCCATTTCCCCCCCTATATTCCCCTCCACCCTGC
>VMDR010019709.1:0-18129 GCA_007922815.1 Macrotus californicus | reverse complement strand
TTTTGAACTAGGGTCCAATCTGCCTACACTTATGAAAATTTTCCAGACTCTTATAAAGAATGTTTTCCCAGTGCACAAGTTCCCTTCAGGTTATTTGGTTGTAGAACCTTGAACTCAAAGCAAGGCTTGGTTCTACCCCAGCACTGCTAAACCAGATCTTAGCAGTGCTAAGATCCACAGGTGATTCCTCTGTGCATAAATACTTGAGACACATTGTTTTACAAGTTATTGGGTTGGCCAAAAAGTCTGCTTAGATTTTTCTGTAAATTTTTCACCAATAACCTTACTGATTTGGATATTTTGTGTATGTCAGCTGTCTCCTGTATGATAGAACATTGATTGTTCTCATTAATGTCTTGATTCAATCACTATCAACTTCAACTGGTCTACCTGACTGTAGAGCATCGTCCAGCAAGAAATCTCCAGCATGAAACTTCACAAACCACTTTTGACACATTTGATCAGTCACAGCACCTTCTCCATATACCACGATTTTTTTTTTGCATTTCAGTTGCATTTTTACCTTTTTTGAAATAATAAAGCATAATATGCCAAAAATGTTGCACATTTTCTTCCATCTTCAACATTAAAATGGTTACATACAAAAATTCACCAATTTTGATTTTTTTAAATGCACACCGATATGACAGCTGTCAAAATCTAGCAAGATTGTTTCAAATGAAGTTAAAGACAACTAAGTCCTACTAGCGCCATCTTACGGAAAATATCAAATGAACATTTTGGCCAACCCAATAAATCATTCTTGGTATTAGGGAGAATTATTTACCATACCTCTAGGCTTACACAGTAAAGTGAGAAAAAAAAAGAAAAACTGGCATTGTTCTCACTGAAATGGTTAACTAGCCCATTCTAACATTTAGGGAAGAATGGGCCATTAAAAACAAGGAACATGTGTGCAGATACTATGTTGACAGTGTATCCAAGATCCAGGGCTGAAGCATTGAAAAAGCCGATTGAAGAATAGCAAGCAGATGAGAGTAGAGATGCTGTTTGATGACGGCAGTGCACACAGCCCCTCTCCTTGGCTCATGTGATCACAACACAACCACAGTCACAGGCACAAATGGCTAGTCCCGTACAGGCACAAGCAGGGGCCCTCTCTGCTCTGCCTTTTCCAAAGGTTGCTCCTCTGGGCACAGGCACAGACCAAGGAGCAGAAGAATTAACACCCTAGGGGCAAACTTCAACCCACAGAGCTTGGGAGTGGGAGAATAAGTGTCCCAGCATCCTTGTCTGAGGTGCACTCCACATGGTCCCTCAGAGGTTCCCCAGCACCATTGAGCTCCAGTTGCTCACAGACAAAATCTGCATGTTGGAACATCCTTTTTTGGACATTTCTCCCAACTCTATCTCATTTTCCCCACTTCTATTTTCCAGGATCACTTTCCCCATAAAGTGAATACATTCAAATCTGCCTCAGAGCCTGCTTTGGGAGAAAAAAATACTAATGCTATTTTTAAAATGTATATAATATAGATATGTGATATATGAACACATGCATATACATGAAGAAAGGTAGAAAGATTCATATACAAAAATGACAATGTTTGTCTCTGGGGCAGATTTACAAGAGACTTTACTCCAAATATTTCTGTATTATCATTATTGTTGTTTTTGTTGCTTTACATTTAATGTTATTTTTATAAACCAGAAAAGGAAAAAAATGAAAAGCATCAGGAATGGGGCTCTTTTTGTCTCTGTACTAAAGACAGGGCAGCAAATGTCAGGTCACACAACATCGCTTAATAAGAACAGTCATTCATGATTGTTCCTCTGTGGTTTCCATTTCCCATGAGAATCTGGCTGGTGGTGACAATGGGACCCTTCAAAAAGGGTGGCTCTTCAAGATTTTCCCCCCAAGAAACGCAAAATGCCAATGACAAAAGCTGAACTCAAGGGTCCAGAAAAGCCACAGGCACAACGAAGAGATCCAAACAGGTTGTTACCAATCCCCCACGCAGCTACATTTTGAAGTCTGCAGGAGAATCCAGGTCTGAAGTTGACCGTTCATGGGACACGCGTGAGTGTACTATAAGCGTGCAAACCCCACACTACTGGGTAGACTTTATGGGTCAATAGCCTCATTGTTTACACATGGAAGAATTGTGCTTTTACAGAAATGTTCAAAGAGTTTTAAGAATCAGCAAGTTAGTAGCTCTGATTTAAAAGATGCCAACTCTGCCCTGGCTGGTGTGGCTCTGGATTGACCTCCAGTCTGAAAAACCTGACTGGCTGGTTCGATTCCCATGCCTAGGTTGTGGGTCAGGTCCCCAGTAGGGGGGCACATGAGAGGCAACCACACATTGATGTTTCTCTCCCTCCCTTTCTCCCTCCCTTCCACTCTCTCTAAAAATAAATAAATGAAATCTTTAAAAAATAAATAAAAGATGCCAACTCATATAGATATGAAAAAATGAAACTCAGGATTCTAATCTAATTTTCATTTAATGCTGCTAACTCACAATTCATATTTTAGTGATACTTGGGGTGGGAAAAGGGACAGACAAGAAAGAAAAGGAGAGGGGAGAGTGTGATTATTACAGGAATGATTGAATAAGCTTATCATAATTTACAAATGAGGAAAAAGATCCTTGAAGTGAGGTGAGAGTGCATGGCCAAAACAGAACAGAAACTACAGCAATATCCAAAGAACAGTGTGAACAACAAGCAACAAGTAACAGTGGTAATGATGGCTACATCTTATTAAGCATCTGCTCTGTGTTGAGCTCTATGCCTTGTGTTTTTCCCAACACCTACATTTAGGTTTCAAGGTGGGCATTACTGTCCTCACGATCTTACAAGTAAGGAAAGAGAAGCTCCAAGTGGATAAAACACAAACCCAAAATCTCGGAGCTGCCAGTCCAGAGTCAAACCCAGGCCAGTGACTCCAGAGTCTAAGCTTCAAAGTGGTGTCACACTACCAGCAATAACCTAACTTCTGCCACCCCAAATTTCAAAAACATGTGCATTAAAATGAAATGTTCTGGATAAAATTAAAGTAATATATGTAGTATATATAATCTTGAGTATAACTTCTTGATACGTACGTGATATATCACAGACACAAGACACCTCATATAATCACAAGATTATATGTATACGCATATATGTATATATATAATCTTGATTATAACTTCTTGACTTATAATTACCATAAAGGTGATTTACCAAGAAAGAAACAAATTAGAATATACTGACCCAGACTCTATTAATGGAGTTTCAGCTAACCGAAATCTGCCAGGATATGTGGGACAAAAAATTAACTAATGAAAAAGCAATGTGTAGGTACCACCAGGGAGAGTACTTCATAGCAAAACTTGAAACAAATAAATATCCTACACAATGAGAAAGTTTAATTACTATTCCGCCACAGAATGGGAGATCTTGTGGCTATTAAAAACAGTTCTTCCAAAAATTTTGATAACAGAAAATATTAGTGTTACAAAGTTACATGGGAAAAGTGGGGGGAAAAATCATGTTGGCACATAAACATTTGCACAGAAGAGAACTAGAAGGAAACACATCAGCTTTTTAATAACGGTTGTCTACAGGTAGTGGCGTCAAGAACACCCCTCCCTTTCCCTTCTCTTTCAGCTGTGGTCTCAAATTTTTTAATATAGAAAGGATAAGATGTGTAGCATTACCACAATAATAAACCTAATATCAATTCAAAGCTTAATTTACATTTTGTTTATTTGTTTTGAGAAAGCCATAGAAGAATACTCTGCTTTTTAATAATGCAGCAAACAAACATTGTGGCCCAGTTATATCTGTCCAGCTATCGTAACTCCAGTAGCTGTGTGAATATATCTAGAGGATGCATTTGCAGAAGAATTACTAAGTCAAAGGGAATATAAATTGAATATGGTTAGATATTCTCCCCAAGTTGCAGCAATGTATCTCTACCAACAATAAGTAAAAGTTCCATTTCCCTCACACACCTCCTATACTAATGTGAACCATCTTTGTAAAATCTTCTCTAACCTCTTGGCTGAATTTAGGGGCCACTTACACCTTCTGTTCTGAGAGCCATTGAAATTCAAATGGTGTTCTATTTCAAGATGTTTTTTTTTTTCTTTTTTTCCCTTTTCACTTCCTAGAAATAATAAGGCAGAACAAAGTTGAAAAAGCATCAAAGGGTAATCAGACTGGTTGGGGATTTCTGCAGGCCAAGTGAGCAGACATGGAAAAAATGTGCACAAATATGATAAGGCATTTGATGCACTAAATTGAACAATCCTTTCATCAAACAATTGCAACGTCCCAGCAGGTGACATACCCCCAAAAGAAATGACTTGTTACTATAGAACCAGCCCACGGTTTCAACTCTGATCTTGAGACCGTTTTACTAACTCTGTGAAATGAAAGGAATGATAGAAACAGCCAACAGCCATCCAATGGGTGAGGAGGATTTAGACAGTTGCACGTTCAACAAGCACGGGAATTCTCCAAGGGAAGATGCTGTCAACACAAGTCCATATTAAAATGTGTACTTAGTGACATGCTTGGAAGAGAGTAAGCACTAATTCCCAGGAAGTCACAGCAGGTACTCCTGCACCTTGAGGAAGATCTGTTTGGCTTAAACTGTAGGTAGAAATTTTGGAGAACTGTGGGAAGGTAGAGTTGTAAAAAGACACAGTATGGCATACAGAGTAAAGAGCATAGGATTTGAGTTATGAAAACTAATTTAACCTGAACAGTTGCTTAGTCTCTCTGAATCCTGATTTTCTCAGCCATAAACGAAGCTCACACCCCAATATCACAGGACTGTTAGGCAAATTAGGTGAGGACAGTTACGAAACACCCAGCACAGTGTCATGTGGGCACCCTTCATCCAGCCGCTGGATTTCACACAAGTTCATTAAAGAAATAAATCTTGCTTGAGTGGAGGACATTACTTCACAAAGGCAGGGAAATCATCTTCTGCAAAAGAGTCTTAAAACCAAAGTTTCAAACAAAACCACTAACTGGGTGGAGGTGAGAGGGGTATACACAGAGGAATAGACTTATCTTCAAGAAGTTGGTACTCTTATTTCTTTTTACCGAAATTTAAAACAATTCTCCGATTATCTATGTGAAGAAACAGCACAAGATCCCTTTGCGCTTAACATGGAAAATATATAACATGCTCCCAAATAGAAAGACTTCGGCCCAGGAAGAAAGATTTGCCTCAAGGCCTGTATTTGCTGTTATACTCATTGCAGGCCAAGTTTTGAGAATAGCCCATTTGATGTTGCCCCCATTTCTTTGGAGCTATTAGTTGAGTGCCTGTGTGTATGCATGCAGGTATATGCATGCCTGAGTATCTAAACCTACTTTCTACAACCTAATTCTACTTACGCGTGAAACAGAAAAAAGGACAACTTAAAATGACTTGCTACACACAACTGATCTTTGTGGTTTTAGGAAGAGAGCTGAATATTCACTCTCATCTAAATCTTCTGTTCCTTGCCCTACATGCAATGCCTACCTGGTAACTTTTGCAAATCTCATGAGTTTAAATTCCATCTCTAAGTTTTATCTCCAGTCCTGTTCTTTCCTTCTATCTCTAGACTCAAATACCCAACTGCCTACTCAACATTTGCACTTGAATGTCTCTTAGACTCTGTCCCAAACCCCAACTTCCTTCTTCCTATTGCTCTTCATCTTATAAATGATAATTCTTCAGTGGCTCAGGCAATAAAACTTGAAGTCATTCTTGACTCTTCTGTTATCTTTTGCATTCAGTCACCTAATCCTGTTTATTCTACCTGCAAAATGACTTCTTTACATCTCTACTTTTTTCCCACTGGTCCAGTCCCCTGTCACCATCATCTTTATCCTGGGTTATTACAACAGCCTCCCAACAGGTCTTCCTGCTTCCACTATTGCCCACCTATCATCCTATCTCAACTCAGCAGATCAGTATATTGAATAACCCCAACAGAACTTTAAATTTGGTCATATCACTCTCCTGCTCAGACTCTAACTGCCTTTCCTTCTCAGAATAAAAGCAAATGTTCCTAAAATGATCTACATGTCCGACCCTACTCTGTTTCCTCTGCCTCTTGCTCACTCTGGTCAAGACACGCAGGCTTCCTTGCTATTCCTCAAACACCCCAAGGCTTCTGAACTTGATGTGCCTTCTGACTAGAGTCATCTTTTCCAAAAAAATTGCATGTCCCTCTCCCTCAACTCCTTCATATCTTTGAAAAAGTGTTGCCTTCTCAGGGACAACCTCTTACTTTACTTAAACTGCACACACCTACATTTACATCACTTCCTCTACATGCCTCATCTTTCTCCAGAACAATATGACACAAAGTGACTTACAGTATTTTTTTCTTTTGTAATCTCTGTCCCCATGACAGTGCAGGCTTCATGAAGGAGGATATTTGTTTGTTTTGATCATTCATGTGGCCTCAACTCCTAGAAGAGATCCTGGCACACAGTAGGTACTCAATACATATTTGTTGAAATAAATAATGGATTTTTAGTAAAGTTTGGGGTATTGGCTGGTTCCACTACCGTCCAGACAGTGTACATATTGGAAGAGGCAAAAGTAGTGCATATGAACATGCAATAAGGTAGGAAGTATTTTCTTACTCATGTCTGTTGCTAGCATGTTTAAAGAGAACATGAAATGGAGAGGCAGAGACTAGAAAATTCTCCTAGGTCAGAAACTAAAAAGGTACAAGTACGAAGATATTCTTGCTTTTTGTCTGGTATGGAAATGAGCAGTCTCTTTTGCAAAGAGAAGCCAGCATAAGATGTGGCCGCCCATGTATGTGACATATTCATAAAATTAGAAAAAAGTTTTTTTTTTTCTCTAGGGACTAGGATGCCTGTAGGCTTCCATCACAGAATCTTCTCTTTGACTCTCGCAACAGTATGCCAGGTAGCTCAGGAGAATAACACATTGTGCCTTACATTTCTCTTTAGTATGAAGCAACTTATTTTAACATCTCTTAAGGGTTTTCATTATTCTTATAGAGGTCAGAAGGCAAACACTCAAAAACCAGGAAAGGGTGAAAAGTTCTACCAAGGCATGGAAATAAATATTAACTAAAGAGAAAGAAAGAGAAAAAATTACCAAGTGACTGATAACATTTCTGAAGCTTGATTTTACAAGGAATTTGTAATTTGTGGTATAAAAGGCTTTGCTTAATTCACAATGCTTGAGGAAAGTTCAATGCTCAGTATAATCTGATAGATGTCTGTCATTAGGAAGGTCATAAATACTCCTATTGCCACAATCACATCCTCACAGAGAAAGTTATGAGTGACTTTAACTCTCCTTTTGCAAAAACAGAAAACAGCCCTTTCCCTTAGATAATGAATTGTAAAAATAAAGAGGAAGTTTCCCAATTCTCTAAGCTGTAAGTTTTACTTGGGAGAAAATGTTCTTCTATCACATTTAAGCACACAAAAAGGAAAAAGCAGTGAAGTGATTACGCCAAAACACAATGACTTGGTTATTTACTAGTCATCCAAAGATACATTGATTTTAACCCCTTTAATAATTATGATAGTAATCACATTTACATTGGTAAATAATGTGTCAGCTTTATTATTTTCCTTTTTTTTATTAATTAGAGGTTACCAGATATTCGTTCTGTCACAAAAAAAAAAAAATCAGCTAATCCTCATTATAAACCTGTTCAAAGGTTACAACCATCTATCCTATTTATTAATTAAAGCCAGGACAGGGCAAAGATTAGGGCTTTGTATGGAGCCATGATAAGAAGGAGACCCTGGGAGGAGAGAACTGGACTTCAGTCTGGCTTTTGCCACAAGGTCATTCCAAGACCCTTGTTTAGTCATTTGACCCCTCTTCACTCTAAAGTTTCTGCATATACTTGAAATGGTTGAATTAGGTGCTCTCTAAAGTCTCTTTGTGTTCCAGACTCCATGACCATATTCATCAGGCACCCTCTCAGGCCATGCTCCAAGTTCCTTTGAAGCCAGGACCACAACCCGATTATTCATACCCAGGCAAAAGTTACAGACCCCAAACAGTGAAGCTCTCTTTCCAAACATGTTCAGGAGAGCTCAGAGAGCCAACAAATGTGGACAGAATCACTTCCAGGAAGAGTCTAAGGGATGCGTTCAACAATGGGCCAGCATGACATATCCAATTGGTAGAGGTGAGGTCATGAATCTAATCCAGCTCGAATAAATAGGAAGGAGGATGACATGAAACTTTGGGGTTATAATGTGCAGAACTGGCTGTTACCTGAGTTAATGTGCTGAGAGGGATGACTCAGTGTTTGGGAAGAGTTATGGAAAACCTTAGGGCTTAGGGGTTCCAGGTCTTGTATATCTTAACTGTATCAATTGAGTTAAACATACTGAAGTACAACCTTTTAGGATAAAATAATTGAAACTATAAGGGGAAATGATCATTTATGTATTTTAGAGCACTTTAAGAACTATATAAAATACATATAATAATCATGCTGTTATAAAAATGAAGTGTTAGGTTATGTTAACAGGCAAATGTGTGCCTCAAATCCTGCTTTTTACATGTCACTTTATATTGACCCTTGAATTTTTAAAATAACATTTCATTGTTTTCAAGGAAGAGATGAGTAAAATATTTTCCTTTGAAGAGGCAAATCTCTTTTATTTCAGAATGTCATAAGGTTAAAAATGTTAACAACTCATGGGTGAATTCATTAGAGCAAACTAAAATAAACCAGCCCCTAAAATTCATATCACTTGACTTCTTTCCCAGAAGAAAATAAACATCATGAAAGCACACAGAATGTCTATGCTCTTTACTATTTTACATTCAATGTCAAGTGCAGTGCCTAACACATAGTAGGTACTCAAATATTTTTTGATGAGCGAACTAATGTTCCTTGGCTTATATTATAATGGTTGCATAAACAATTGCTCATACTGAAAAAAAAATAGAAAAATTGAAGCATTCTCAGAAGATATAGCATTAACTGAGTGCCAAGTAATAAAAGCAATACAAGGGGTAGCTGATACTTCTTAGAAGCTCTCAAAGAGGACAGTCACTTCTTAAACTCAATATCAGAAGTTCAAAAAGAAAGTATGGTGACAGGCATGGTATGAAAGTTCAACTGGATGAAGAGAACTCCCCGAAATGTGACAGATTATGGTTTCCATCACTGAGCTAACATAGTATGTTGTCAGTTGAAGTTGATTCTGTTCTTCTGATGATACAGAGCTGTCAGCCACTACTGTTCAGAATTTTGGAAAGCATATGGATGCCTGAGTCGGGCTGCCTGGCCCTGAATACTACATCTCCTTTCTAGTTGTGTTACTGTTAGTGTTGTCTTTACACTTTCTGAGCTTTTAGCTTCTCATAGGTTTAATGTGAGTTTCCTCCCAAGACTTTTGGAGAAACAAGGAGAACATATATAGAGAGAAAAGAGTATAGTGCCTGAACAAAGAATATGTGCAATGACATTTACCTTTTATTATCATAGAGATAATATTATTTACTATTGACGTAAGGAAGAAAGAGTATTTAGCATTCCTAATTAATATCTTACTTCAATGATGAAAATAGTCCATATAAATTTATAAGCCTGAGTCCTTTAATTCACAAGTTTAAAAAGGCAAAATAAATAACAACCTCCCACAGCAGATAGGTGAACTGTTCAAAATCAAAATGGCTTCAAGGGTTGCTTCATTGAAAATCTTCATACATGTCACAGTCAAGTTTGAATGGGTAATGGCAATTTCTCACATGAATCGCCTCCCCCCATTTTATTTGCAATTGCTAAGAAAATTATGAATGCCATCTGAAAAATGGCAACTCGTTTTGCCCCCAAGTGTCTTTCAATTATCCCTTCACTCAACCAACCCCATATTTACTCTACTGCCTTTTACTATTCTTTGTGATGGAGAAAACGCCAACAATATGACTTTCATGCAAGACAATTCCCCATCGTTACGATTATATACGATTACAGACTTCTTAGAGAATAAGTCCAATGTAAAGACAGTCTTTCTTCTGCGATTATCCTCAGGATTTTATATAAAAGTTATATTTAAAAATATGTATTATATAAGGCATTTGTATTCAATGTAAAAAAAGTACTTAGGCAAAACCATAAATGATTCTGGAAAATTCATTGTTTTAGTTTACCTCAGCCAACACTGCCCTCCATTGTAGGCAGTTGAACTGGCAGCATCAATGAGTACTGATAATGAAGGCAATAATTCTTTAAAATCTTAAATCAAAAGGATAGAAGTTTTTTTAAAAAGACAAAAATTCATAGGGCCATGAACGTAACTCAAGAACTGTAAAACCTCCTGCATACACTGAAGCCAACATATTTCTCACAAAAAGAATAGTCTTTTGATTTTTTCCCAATCCCATCAGGAGCTGACACTTAATCCTAGATGTAAAGATAAAGGCCTGGGACCTTCTTTCAATTTATTCACATAACATGTCTATTCTTTTAATGTTAGCTGAAAGGTTGTTTGCATTGCTGACAAGACCCATCGAACATAAATCGAGATTACACTCCTACAGTGTCACTTGCAATGGTAATTACAAACAATCCAGCCAAGGATTCTGAATGTGTCTGGTTACTTGTTGACTATAGCTTGGGTTCCATGGGAAACTGACCTTGGGGAGTTTAGAGTGTGTTGTGTGTGTCAAGGAGAAGCTTTGGGATTGTCACCTATGACATGGAATATAAGGAAGCAGGACTAGACAGGAAGAAACTGGGTTGGGATGCAGGCCTGACCTTGGCTGGCCCCAGTGGGAGCTCCAGAGCTGAGTGGTCCTTAGTTGTGAGTTGGGCCAAGATGGCCAGGCATTAACACTACCACACCCAGGAGCCCTTGAATGTGGCACACCCTAATAAAGGCTCTCTGCAGCTGAGATAATCCCTTTCAGAAGCTGACATCTGAAGGCTCTCTGTCAACAGTTCTCCCATAGTTGGGGCAAGTTCTTCACTGAAGGGGCATGTGGGTGGCATGTCACAGTGTCACTACATCCTTCAATGCTTCCAAGGTTCTTTAGCTCTCTCATTATGATTCCTTATAGCTCAGGAGATACAGGTGTATGGACCCAGCCCATAGTCTTTGCTTCCCATCAGTGGTGAGTGGCTTTGATCCATCTATCCCACCATTGAGGGAACAATGATCACTGCTAGAATCATCCCCAATGCCCTGAGATGCCTCTTGACTTCTCAGTGGGAGCATCAAATCAAGATGATAACAATAAAGAAGAAATTTGCACAGCTTTTAATATGTTAACAAGAAAAAGTATGCATTACCCACAAGATTTAATTCCAACTTTGTAAGATCACACTATTTATTATTTTATATTTCCCTAATAGGACACCTGCTGTATTCACCAACTTGAGGAAATTTTTAAAATATTCTTGCCTACATTTACAGCCAAAAATAGCCATGCCTCTGAAGTGGTGGCTACGTTATTACTCGGGACGTAGGTCAGTGACTGTTTAATAACATAATCAGCAGGCTTCAAAACTTTCCATCTGATACTCAAATGAAAAGTAGAGATAATCAGTACTGAAGGTCTTCTTCAATCTATTCTCTTGCCTCCTGACTTCTAAAGGAAATTGACCTCCTTCTTGTATAAAGTACCATCTAAGAGTGTCAAGTGTTAAAGAATTAAAAACAAAAGCAGCCTACATCACTGTCAATCAGTAGGGGCTTTGTTCTGCTCTTTATTGCAAAGGCATGATGCTCTCTAAATGGAAGGAGCAATCAGCCTATGTTAGGCCTGTCACCAGGAACATTTGACACTGTCACACATGAGGGCCATCCTATAGGCTGGGCCAATCACTTGATGTCCAATGGAAGTTAACAATAAAACACACCACAATAAAAGTGTCAACAGAAAGCATCACAGCATGTAACTATAAGCTGTTCTGTATTTTGTAGGCTCTCGAAAATGGAAAACCTTGACCTGTCTTTTCTCAAATGGGCTTACTGGCACTTGACAGTCTTTCCATTCCTACCCATGTTTGGCAAGAAACACAGCAAGCAATTGTCTCACGGCAGAGAGAAATGGCAAGGGACCAAAAAATAAAAGTGTCTTTGATTTCTATAAACATGAATTGTGTCTACTTTGGCCTTATGTGGGATTGAAGGAATAAACCAAGAAAAAGCAAGGCGTACTTTTTTTCTTATGGAAAAAAATAGAGAAAACAGTCAGCCTTTTCTTTTTCAACAGACCGATTTAGTGGGTTTTTTTTTTACATTAAATGTTTTTCTTTTGTTTTTACAGTGAATGCAGTGATAATGACCTATTGTAACACATATGAAGAACCATTTTAAGACTAAACTGTATGTCCAAACTAAACAGGTCCAGAAGAAATGTTTTTTTTATAGGAAAGTCAATCCTGATATTATATCTAAATGTTTGAGCAATGAGATGAATATATTTATTAACCCAATCAGTGAAATCTACGTAGGTATGAAAGTGGACTCTGGCTTATTTCATACAACTTACTTCATTTCTTGCCATCATAATTTTTAAAAAGAGACTAAATAGGTATTGCCATAACTTGTTTAAAACATACATGATAGAACTTTATACTTTATGGTTATTTGGGGACAGGAACATTAACAGAGAGAAACATTTTCCAGATGTGAAAAAGTTACCTTCATAGAAGATATTAATTTCAAGCAGTTCTTTTATGTCTTTTAGATTTTTCAACCCATTCAAAGGGGAGAGACAGACAATTCATCCAATATGCCTCACTTGAATTTTAAAAGTAAGCAATGTACCTCTCGGCATTTGTCTGGCATCTTAAAGGCATGCAACAGTGACCTGTCTGAGGCCTAAGGATTATATGTCAAAATATAAATAGCAAACCCTCATTGGAAAAGTCTACATCGCCTTCCTTTCCAATCCAAGAAAATGGATACAAGATAACTGGGGATTTCAGCTCACCTAACACTGTCTTCTTCTACGCTTAGGGTAATTTGGAAAAGCAATAATGGAAATGTCATGCCCAAAAGTATCTGGGAAAAATACATGAGCCAATGTGGTTTTGCTAAATCATCCCTCCCTCAGATAGGGAGCGTTTAAATGACGGTGACTGAGTTTGTGAATGTCCATGGTGCTGTCCCTCAAGATCTGTAAATGTTTCAAGATGTCACTGGTTGCTCTGCCTGAAGAGTTTCTTGTGGGAGTGTGGGGTATGTGTTTCCTGCAGCGTAAGTCCTGCCAAATCCTGAGTCTCGGCTTCACTCAGAGGCGTCCTTGGAGATGTCTTTTATAGACAGCCGCTCCTCCATCCCCTCCTCCCCTACCCCAGTGCTGCCTGTGACAGAAACAGGGAAGCAGAGCAACTCAGTCCGCTCAGGCCTGGATGTCTTCATCACATGTCACTCCTGACTGATGTCACGGCAACATCCTAGCACTCTTTGCAGGAAAGAGGAAATCAGGGTTATAGATCCTCCAATATTTTCAGGGATTTTTATTAGAGGTGGGGGAATCAGAAGTATCAATGCAGGAAAATGCAACTCTGGACGAGAATGTGTCTGTGAGAGGGATTTTGATGATAATTTTAGGCATATGGTGAATTTGAAACTGTTTATGATTTCTCTTCCTGACATCAAGTGACAGAGTACTCACAATCGAGGCATATGCTTCCTTTGTACCAGGGACCAATTATTCTGTCACAACAGACTGGAAGCCTTCAGTCAGTGACATCATGTCCTTGGAGCTTCAGTGGCTCACAATCGCTGGAGCCAGCTTGATTTGAATGTCAGCCACGAGAGTGAATGCAGGCAGAGTCCTTGCTGCTACACCTGCTCCTTTGTGGAGGAATAAGGGAAAACCCAGCCAGTACTTCTTACTCTTTTGTTTGTAGGCAGTAAACAAACCTGACATCACCACAATCCGTTATGGAAATAATATGAAGTACCGTCAGCGGAGTGGTTAGCATCACCCTGGTTTTCAAATCTGAATAGCAGCACAATTGCAGACTTCAGTCCATTCTCACCACAACCTTGTGGTGTGACTGGGCTACGATGATGCTCCTCTGTGAATCAAGGTTTGCACGGGGTTATCAATAAAGAAATGAGTCGAAGGATGTGGCGTTGATTCGATATAGGGAATGATTCAAGAAAGTGCACGGGTAAAAGAAATGAACTATAATTACTGAAAGTCAGGAGAACTCCGGTAACATTTTATATTAATGAAAGTCCATTTTAACACTCAGCATGCCCAATTTCACGGTTGCACTCTTTGTGCATGAGGGCTATACTTACACTCTCTTTTGCCCTAGAGAAACTTCTCTGACTTTGGCTTCAAAAAAACAAAGGTAAGAGTCCCTACAACACATGATTCTTTATGTTACAAGAGCAAAAAGGGAGCAGGAGAACGTGAGCTCATTTGCATCATATGCCACTTTAGAAATCTGATCCAAATAAAAAGCAGAGGTTGGAGGTTGATTCACTCCATGTGCTTCTTTCTCCTCGTGGAAATCACTTTTTAAGCTTTATACACAACACCAGATTTAAATGACATACTCTTGTGGATCACAGCTGCTAGGAAACCTTTCAACTTCGTGTCCTTTGGTGTGACTGGAATGACAGGTGGACGGCAACAGGACTGCCATTCACTCTGGACATGACTGAGAAAGTTACATCTTCATTTGCTAGAAACGGAATAACGAAGAAGGCCACTTTGCTGGAACGCGTCGCTTACAACCAGGGCAGAGCATTTAGTCAACCTCTTGGACTAATATTCTGGTCGTTGTGGAAATGTTAGCACACCGGCACTTAAGTGCACTAAGATGGAAAGTTTCTACCTGTAATATTTTCCAGGTGATATTCAGATGTCCCTCTTAAATAGCATCCATTCAGAGGTATCTGGCAACTGATCTCTTCAAAATGTTTGCTAATAGACAATGTTTTCTACAATGTCACAGGCCTTTTTCTCACCCTCCGCCCCCACTGATTGAAAATAATATACATATGTATTAGCCCATTCAAGCAAAACAGCTGCACTTGCTTGCTTCACTATAGTCTCCAAGGGGAAGGCAGTCCAGAACCGCAGTGAGCGGACTGGACCCCAGGAACAAACTGCCTGAGCTCAGGATGTGCTATGTACAAATGCCGCGTATGGCTGTAGAAAGTGTAACTCAAACACACTTGCGACTTAGTGTTCTTCAATATAAATGGGGGTGACTACAACAAACATCTACACACCTAAAGGGGATGTTCTGAGGGTTAAATAATATATTTAAAATGTTTCAGAATAGCACTTCTAGCAGTGGCATCCAGCACGGACATGAACACGTTAGTCATCCTTAACCTCTCTAGGGCCCTTATTCAGTCTCTTTAGCCTTCAGGTTGGCTACTCAGCAATTCATTCTCTAAGTTGCACTGAACGGGCTTTTTTGAGGGAGTTGACATTCCCTACTTGAAGCATTTTACCAGTTATTTATTGTCTTAGGAAATAATTTCAAAAGGCTTAGCTAGGTTAATAAGGCCGTCGAGGTCTGGCCCGGACTTACTTCTACAAGTGCTTCAGCCTTCTCAAGAACACTGCTTCCTGTCCCCAGCACACATGCATGCACACACTGCTTCCTGTCCCCAGCACACATGCACACACACACTGCTTTCTATCCCCAGCACACACACATGCACACATTGCTTCCTGTCCCCAGTACACACGCACACTGCTTCCCATCTCCAGCATGCACACATGCACGCACACACTGCTTCCTGTCCCCAGCATACATGCACGCACACACTGCTTCCCATCTCCAGTACACATGCACACACACACTACTTCCTATCTCCAGTACACATGCTCACACACACACTGCTTCCTATCCCCAGCACACACGCATGCACACACTGCTTCCTATCCCCAGCACACACACATGCACACACTGCTTCCTATCCCCAGCACACACGCACACACACACTGCTTCCTATCTCCAGTACACATGCATGCACACACTGCTTCCTGTCCCCAGCACACATGCACACACACACTGCTTCCTATCTCCAGTACACATGCATGCACACACTGCTTCCTGTCCCCAGCACACATGCACACACACACTGCTTCCTATCTCCAGTACACATGCATGCACATACACTGCTTCCTATCTCCAGTACACATGCATGCACATACACTGCTTCCCATCTCCAGCACGCACACATGCATGCACACACTACTTCCTATCCCCAGCACACATGCACGCACACACTGCTTCCTATCTCCAGTACACTCACGCACACACTGCTTCCTATCCCCAGCACACATGCACGTACACACTGCTTCCTATCTCCAGCACGCACACATGCATGCACACACACAAAGTCACAATCTCCCTGGGATTCTCAAGACAGATTATGTGCAGTCCCTAAGTGGCCTTTTTTCTTCTTTCTCTTTTGAACTTCTAACCCCTTCAACAAGACACTTCTTCCTTACAGGACTCCCTCTATTACCCTGGCTAATTATGGTTTGTCTTCACTCTTCCTGGAAAACAATTCTAAAATATTGAGTTATAATTCCCTCCTCTGTGCCTACTTGTATCTTACTATAGCATTTACTGTACACAAATTCTATAATTACCAATTATCATGCCTGTCTAACCTCCTAAACTCTAAGATCCTTGAGAACAGGTATACTGGGCTATTTATAGCTGTATTGCTAGGGCTGCCCAACCAAATATTTGTGTAATGAAAATGTTGGGAATACGCACCCCGCAAGAATGTAGGAAGTATGTATTCCAGGAAAATTCTGGAGCCTCATCAGGTCGTTTTTCATACCTGCCTCACTGGAAGAGCTTTAACCAACACAGTTAGGTGTTGATTCAGCAACACATGAAACAGAAGGGGAAAGAAGTCCTTACTGTCCCTGTCTTTACTAGAAATTACTCCCTAGCTTATCACAGCAAAAAGCCTCCATATTTTGATGTTTAACTGTCACAGATCTATAATAGGGCCTAAGGGCACACACTGAAAAGTCAGAGAAAAGTGTCCCTGGGATCAAAGGAAACAGAGGGAAGAAAGGAGATCCAGAGGTCACAAAGTCCAGTGGCGTGACTTTCTTTACCATTTGTCTAAAATCCCCTGGACTGCATTTTTATGCTAGAAAGTCTCTTAGAAAGCTCAACGTACATAAGGACTAAGGTATATAAGTCTATTTATTTAATCTAAATACTCACACCAAGTTCAGCTCCCTTGTTTAGTCTTAGAGGGAATGAGATAAAATAGTCATCCATCATGACCCTTCATATACTTGCTATTTGAAGTACTATCCAAGAACCAGCAGCATCAGCTCACCTGGGCATTTGCTAGGAATGCAGAATCTCTGGTCCTGCTCCCAATCTACTGAATTAGTCAGTAGGAGGTCTCATGGACAGGTAGTGCAGGTGTACATGCACTGTTGTTGACAGTACCAATCAGAATATTTTTCTTGTAATATAGCAATATCAATCAGAAAATGTAATATGTCTATACATTATGGAGAAGTTAATTATAATAGGTCAATGTTTTGCAGACATTCTGATGTTTGTGGAGAATTGCTTTTGACTTAGGTAATACTTAAGCCAAAACTGTTAAATGAAAAAGACAAGGCTATAGGAGTCTCTACATACTTTTGTCTTCCAAGCTTTTAGGGTTGTGGGTCTAGGCAAACAGAACAAAAGCTGGAGGTTAATGGTAATTGTTTCTGGGTGGTAAGATTAGAGGTGATGTTCATTTTCACCTTTGTACATTCTGAATTTTAGCCATTAGAAAGGGGCTCTATATTTGGAATTAAAAGGTACTTAGGGAAAAATTCTTTGTGTATATATACTAAGGGCTATTCACTGGGGCAGTATTTTCACAATAAACAACTAGAAATAAGCCAATTATCTGTGTACTGTAAACTGATGTATAAAATGGTGATATATTCACAAGATGAAATTTTATGTTCCTGAAAGAAAGGGCAGGGCAGAGCTCACAGGCGCTACTACAAAGGGCACAACAGGCCACACTGTCACATGAAGGAAGCTGGCTGGAGAACACTATAATTACTATGTTATCATTTCTCTAAAAAATGCAGAAGGAGTACACACACACACACACACACACACACACACACAAGTTTTTGCTTATGTTTAAAAAAGGATAAACTGTAACTTAAAAATTATT
>VMDR010019708.1:0-18129 GCA_007922815.1 Macrotus californicus | reverse complement strand
TAATACAGAGTGGGACAAAAGTAGGCTTACAGTTATGAAAAATAACGATAATTAATAAATAATAATATAAGAATAAACTCTTCCATGCACTTATAACTGTAAACCTACTTTTGCCCCACTCTAATTATTTGTAAGTGTAGTACATTATTCTTTTTTTTTTTTACATTCTTAGTCTTATTGAGCTCTTACTGTGTATCAGTTTCTGTTCTAAAGCACATTATATGTATAGAGCCATTTAATTTTTACTAGAATATAATAAGGTAGGTACTGGTGTCTTTATTTTATTGGTAAGGAAAGTGTGGTGCAAGAGTCACCTACCCAGGTTCACACAACTTGTAAGTGGAAGAACTGGGATGAGAGGAACTTATATTTATTAAGAGGTTATATGTCAGACACTATTCTAAGAACTTGACATGTTTAAATCTCTTTATTGCTGTGTGGCAGGTGGTATTATTACTTTCCGTGTTACAGATGAAGCTGTTTGCTAGTGGTCATTTTGTTTCCTCTGCCTTTAATGCCCTTGTCCCTATTACCTCCTTTCCATACTTGAGGCTATAAAAATATTCTCCTAGGTCTTCTAATAGCTTTAAGGTTTTATATGATGGATTCAGGACTTTGAAACATCTGGAGTTAATTGATATATTGTAAGACGGGGGGGGCTAATTTCATTTTTTTCCCATGTGTGAAAAGGTACTTGTCTCATCAGTCACTTGTTGAGTGGTCTCTCCTACAAATTGTGTGTAATCTTGAATTTGTCAGATCTGTTTCAGGTTCTCTATTCTCCCACTTGGTACTAAATCACATCTTTGTTTTATAGTATCCTTATCTTCTTATGCAAGTTCTCCCTCATTATTTTTTTATGATTGACTTGGTTACTCTTAGACCATTACTTTTCCATATGAATTTTTTTAGAGCATGTACTTTATTTTTTAAGTGTATTTTGTTGATTATGCTATTATACTAGTCCCACCTTCCTTTCTCCCCTTTCTCCCCCTCCATCCTGTAGCTCCCTCCATCTAGCACTAACCCCTCCTTAGTTCATGTCTATGGCTTCTTTGGCTTCTTCATTTCCTACACTGCTGTAAGACTCCCCCTGTCTATTCTGTACTCACAAATTATGCTTCTTCTTATTCCTTGCACCTTTTCCCCCATTCTCCCTACTTCCCCTCCCACCCTAAAGCTCTCCATTTGATCTCCATTTCTGTGATTCTATTCCTATTCTAGTTGTTTGCTTAGTTTGTTTCTGTTTTTGTTTTAGGTTCAGTTGTTAATAACTGTGAATTTGTTGTCATTTTACTGTTCATAGTTTTGATCTTCTTTTTCTTAGATAAGTCCCTTTAACATTTCATATAATAAAGGCTTGGTGATGATGAACTCCTTTAATTTATCTGGGAAGCACTTTATTTGCCCTTCCATTCTAAATGATAGCTTTGCTGGATAGAGTAATCTTGGATGTAGTTTCCTTGCACTTCCTGACTTTGAATACTTTTCTCCAGCCCCTTCATGCCTGCAAGGTTTCTTTTGAGAAATCAGCTGATAGTCTTCTGGGAACTCCTTTGTAGGTAACTGTTTCCTTTTCTCTTGCTGCCTTTAAGATTCTCTCCTTATCTTTAATCTTGGTTAATTTAGTTATGATGTGTCTTGGAGTATTCCTCCTTGGGTCAAAGTTCTTTGGGACTCTCTGAGCTTCTAGGACTTGCAGGTGTAGCTCCTTTGCCAGATTGGGGAATTTTTCCTTCCTTATTTTTTCAAATAAGTTTTTAATTTCTTGCTTTCTATTCTCCTTCTGGCACCTTTATGATTTGGATGTTAGAACATTTAAAGTTGTCCCAGAGGTTCCTAAGCCTCTCATTTTTTTTTAATTCTTATTTCTTCATTCTGTTCTGGTTGAATGTTAATTTCTTCCTTCTGGTCCAAATCATGGATTTGAGTACAGATTTCTTTCCCTTCACTGTCAGTTCCCTGTATATTTTCCACTTCTTCCTTTATTTTGCATCTGTATTCAGTCATTTCTGTGAGCATCCTGATTACCAGTGTTTTGAACTCTGCATTTGGTAGGTTGGCTCTGTCTTTGTTCTTAGTTCTTTTTCTGGAGTTTTGACCTGTTCTTTTATTTCGGCCATATGAAAGAAAAGATATTTCTTTGTCTTGGTGCACCTGTTACATTGTAAGTGGCAGAGCCTTAGGTATTCACCAGGGCGGGGCAACCCACGTCATTGCATTGTGGTGCTTTATGTGGGAGGGAACTGTACAACTTGCTCAGCTCTCACCCCACTTTCAGTGACTTTCCCCCACTACCCACAGGCTAATTGGGCCCTTCTGATGCTGATTCCCAGGTGGGTGGGTTTGTGTACATTCTAGGACTCCATGGGTCCTTCCAACGGACTCTCCTGTGAGACTGGGAGTTGCTCCCCTCACTGCAACCCCCACTGGTTTTTAAAGCCAGGGATTTTGAGGCTTTATTTTCCTCTTCTGGAACCATGAGTTGCGCTGTCTGTCTCACTCCCAGTTGTTCCTTCCAGATTATCTGCTCACGAATGTGGGACCATCTGGTCCACCAGTTACAGTCCTTTCCACCCCTCCTACCAGTCTGGATGAATGCTACTTCTTTAACTCCTTGCAGACTTCCATACAGTTCAATTCTCTAGCAGTTCTGGTTGTTTTTTGTTTTTAAATTGGTTGTGCAAGGAAGCAAAGCATATCTACCTATGCCTTTATCTTGACCGGAATTTTCTCCATATGAATTTTAAAATGTCTTAATACCAACAAGCAAGCAAACAAAAACCATATTGAAATAAATAGGATACATTTAATTTATTGCTTACATTGGAGCAATTGATAGTTTTAGTATACATTATTCAATAAGTAACTTTTTATGATATATTTCTCTATTAATTGAGGTCTGTTGGGTTTTATAATTCCTAAAAGTAAATTTTGTTGCTTCCCCTTCCCTTCTTGGTATCTTAGTGACTTTTTAAAATGTTACATGCAGTAACCTCTCCTAACTCCTTTATTGTATCTAATGATTTGCTGGGTCTTTGGATTATCTGTCTGAGAGATCATATCATCTGTATTGACTGTTCTTTATACCGCCTATTCATACAGCTTACTGCTTTAGTTGAGATTTCAAGAGTAGTGGTAAAATATATACATATTTCATCACAAGTATTTTTCTTTCTCTGACATTTTATTTTTTATTTTATGGTTCTTTTGATTAGTCATCACATAATGTTCTTGTTAGGAGAGTCACAGATTCACATTAATTTTTTTATCATTCATTAAAACCAAATGATCTAGCACGCAGAAAGAGAGGTACAGGAGCCAGAAATCTTACATTAAAGCCCTGATTCTGCTGTCAGCTTCAAGCTCTTTTATCTTGGGAGTGTCGAGTTACCTGTATAGTCTTGGTTTGTTTCTTTGAAGTGTGTATCCTTTTCATTTTTGAAGTTCTGTGATTCAAAGCAATGGTCTTGGACTGCAGTGTGATTAAGTGAATGTTTTTGTCCACCTATTTCTGCATATGCTTATAATTAAGAGGCAGTGCTTCATCCCATTTTCATTAGCTTTTTATATCTAAGAATATTAAATTTTATCTGGATTTAGATTTTAGATTCCACATATATGTTATTTGTCTTTCTCTGATTTATTTGACTTAGAATAATACCCTCTAGGATCATCCATTTTGTCACAAATGGCAAGATTTCATTCTTTTTTGTGGATGAGTAATATTCTATTATACAGTATCTGGCAGAAGTAATACCTGCTTGAGTGTGGTTCGTTAGGGTAGTTTATATGGGTGTAATAATTTATAGTTTTAATTTGAACATTTCATCTAAAATGTAATATGGTGTGCTTGTGTGTGATATTGTTATGCTACAGGGTGACATGCTTATAATTTTGTAATAAAAGCGGGGCATTATTTATGCCACACCCTGTATATATTATGGAATATTATATGTCTCTTTATCCATTCATTTGTCGGTGCACACTGAGGTTACTTCAATATATTGGCTATTGTAAATAATACTGCAGTGAATATAGGGATGTGTGTATCTTTTCAAATTAGTGTTTTGGATTTCTTCAGTAATAACTAGCAGTAGACTTGCTAGGTTGTATGGTAGTTCTATTTGTAGTTTTTTTGAGGAACCTCCATACTTTTTTCCATTGAGCTGCACCAATTTACAGTCTTACCAGCAGTACAGGAAGGTTCCCTTTTATCCATACCCTCACCAACACTTGTTTGTTGATTTTTTAATGATAGTCATTCTGACAGATGTGAGGTGATGTCTTGTTGTGTTTTTATTTGCTTTTCTCTCATTAGTGATGTTGAACATGTTTTCATAAATCTGTTGGCCGTCTGTATGTCCTCTTTAGAGAAATGTCTATTTAGGTTCCATTTTTTAATTGGATTGGTTTTGTTGGTGTAAAGTTGTATGAGTTCCTTATATATTTGGGATTGATGTATCATTGGTGAATATCTTCACCCACTTACTAAGTTGACTTTTATTGATGATTTTCTTCTCTATGCAAAATCTTTTTAGTTTGATGTAGTACCTTGTTTATTTTTTTTTTGTTTGATTGAAGAGACATAACCCAAAAAGATCACGAAGAGCAACGTGAAAGAATTCCCTGCCTGTGTTTTCTTGTAGGAGTTTTATGGTTTCATGTTTACATATGTCTTTAATTCATTTTTGTCTTTATTTTTATAGATGATGTAAAGAAGTGGTCATTTCATTTTTTGCATGTATCTGTTTAGTTTTTCTAACACCGTTTACTGAAGAGACTGTCTTTACCCCCATTGTATTGACCATATAGGCTTGGATTTATTTCTGGCTTCTCAATTCTGTTCCATTGTGTCTGATTTTATGTCAGTACCATGCTGTTTTGATTACTGTAGCAATGTAGTATAGTTTGTTATTAGGTAGCATGATACTTCTAACTTTGTTCTTCTTTCTCAAGATTGCTGTGGCTATTTGAAGTCTTTTGTGGTTCCATATAAAGTTTAGGGTTATTTAATTTAGTTCTGGGGGAAAGGCCATTCATATTTTTTTAAAGGATGGGATGGCATTGAACCTGTAGATTGCTTTAGGTAATATGAACATTTAACAATGTTAATTCTTCCTATCTATGAGCACAGTATATGCTTGCATTAAGTTGTATCCTGTCTACTTTCTTTCTTCAGCGTCTTATACTCTTCCAAGTACAGGTCTTTTACAAACTCCTTAGTTAAATTTATTCCTAGGTGGTTTTGTTTTATTTTTTGATACAATTGTAAATGCAATTGTCTTCTTAATTTCTCTTTCTGATAGTTTGTTATTGGTGTATAAAAAAGCCATCGATTTCTGAATATTAATTTTGTGTTCTACTTTACTGAATTATTAGTTCTAATAGTTTTTTTTTTCTTCAAGATTTTCCGTGTTTAGAGGAGGGAGAAGGGAGGGAGAACAACATTGATGTATGAGAGAAATATCAGTGGGTTGCCTCTCACATGCAACCATTAACCGGGCCCACACCCCAGCATGTGCCCTGATCGGGAATTGAACCAGTGACCTTTTGCTTTTTGGGATGACACTCAACCAACTGAGCTATATTAGTCAGTGCTAGTTCTAATAGTTTTCTTGTGCAATTTTTTAGGTTCTCTTTTTATAGTATCATGTCATCTGCAAATAATGACAGTTTTACTTTTTTTTCCATTTTGGGTACCTTTTTATTTCTTTTTCATGTAAGATTTCTGTGGCGAGGACTTCAAATACTATATTGAATAAAAGTGTTAACAGTGGATATATTGTCCTGCTCCAGATCTTAAAGAAACGTTGAGTGTGATGTTAGCTGTGAGTTTGTCATATGTACTTCTTATTATGTTGAGATGTGTTCCCTCTATCCACACTTTGCTGAGAGTTTTTATCATAAGTGGATGTTGGATTTTTTTTTTCAAATTTTTTTCTGCATCTATTGAAATGATAATATTTTTATCCTTTATTTTGTTTATGTGATCTATATATCATGTTAATCTGCAGATATTGAACCAACCTTGCATTCCAGGAATGAATCCCACTTGGTCATAGTATACGATCTTCTTAATAATATTGCTGAATTCAGTTTGCTTATATTTTGTTGAGAATTTTTATATCTATGTTCATCAGAGGTATTGACATATGGTTTTCTTTTTATGGTGTGTCTTTGTCTGGTTTTGGTATCAGCATAATAATGACCTCAGAGTGTTAGAGAGCCTTCTAGCGTGACAAGTGGACAGGTATTAATTATTAATTCTTTGAATGTTAAGTAAAATTCACCTGTGAAGCCATCTGGTCCAGGACTTTTGTTTGTTGGGAGTTCATTTGATTACTGATTCAATATCATTAGTAGTTATTGGTCAGTTCAGGTTTTCTGTTTCTTGGTTCAGTTTTGGAAGGTAATATGTTTCTAGGAATTTATACATTTCTTTCAGGTTGTCCAATTTGTTGGCACATTCTTCTTCATAGTACTTTAAAAAATCATTTGTATTTCTGTTGTATCAGTTGTCATTTCTCCTCTTTTATTAATTTTGTTTATCTTTTCAAATAACCAGCTCTTGGTTTCATTTTTTTTGTTTGTTTGTTTTATATTTTAGTCTGTGTCATTTATTTTTGCTCTGACCCTTATTTCACTTTCAGCTTTGTTCATTGAAGATTTTTACATTTGTTCATCAGGGATATTGATCTACAATTCTCTCTCTCTTTTTGGAGTGTCTTTGTGTTTTTGGTGTCATGGTAATGCTACCCTTGTAAAATTAGTTTGGGAACCTTGCCTCCTCTTAAATTTTTGGAATAGTTTGAAAAGGATTAGTATTAATTCTTTGAATGTTTGGTAAAATTCACCTGGGAATCTTAATCCCTTCACCTTTTTCACCCAAACTCCCTCCCCTCTGACAGCTGTCAGTCTGTTCTTTGTCTTTATGAGTTTAATTCTATTTTGTTTGTTAGTTTATTTTGTTCTTTAGATTCTATATAAAAGTGAAATCCTATGGTACAGGCTGTAGCAAAGGGTAAGATTTCCTTGTTTATTTGTTTTTTTTTATAGCCAATTAAAGTTTTAAGATAGATGTCACTGGGGAATTTGCTGCTGTGAAGAGGGCTAAAATTGAGGCAAGCATTGGCACTGATCCCTCGGGTATCCACCAGACCAATCACAACACACCCGACTTTTTTGGAGGACAAAGTTTTTACAACCTGCCTTGGCACCAGGCAGCCACTCCCAGAACATAGGCCACTGAGGAGTGGGAGTGGTAGCTACTCTTTTCCTCACTTAGGAAAGATCAGCAGCTTCTCCTTTCATTAAGTACTCCACCAGTTGTCATGAGTGTCCAAGCCATCTTTCTTGCTCAAATACTGATCCACTGGAAGTTAATCTGCCTTTGTCCACTGTTTAATTTTTTGTTTATGTGTGCAAATACAGTCATGCACCGTTTAACAAGGATAAGAAAAAAGGAGCTAGTCAGAAATGAAGAATACAGTAACTGAAATGAATTCATTAGATGGAATCTCATGGTAGATTTAATTTGCATTTCACTGTGATTAGTGACATTGAGCATCTTTTCTTGAGCTTATTGACCATTTGTGTATCTCTTTGGGGAATGTCTGTTCAAGTCCTTTGTCCATCTTTGAAATGGCTAGTTATATTCTTGAGTGTAATTTAACATGATTCTCTGTCCCCTGTATTTCATGCAAAGTGATAGCTAGATCTAGAGGCTTCAGTAGAATTGGATTTGATTTCAGAGCAGGAGAAAGAGAACAAAAGCACATAAAATATGTGTCTGAGTCTCTCATATGCTAGCTGCTACTCATCATTGATGAGATCTATCAGTTCAGTAAGGCAAAAGTGGTGCTATTTCTGTTTTCTTTTTCCCAACTTTTAGTTGAAACACTTCTATAAAGAGAAGCTTGCCCTCATCTTCATTACCCTGAGGTACAGCTCATTAGTACAATGCATGATAAATGCCTGGTTCTAGCTTTTATTACCTGTGTTTGAAAATAATGTGTTGATTTTCTTGCAACCTTTTTAAAAATGACCACTCAGATTTTTTTTAGTATTTAAATATATTTGGTATGTTTATTTTCCTCATTGATGAAGTGTGGCTTCTTTGAGTTGACTCATGAGTTCTTTTATTACAGCCCTAATAATTTTCAGTGGTTTGTTTGATCTCTAGTGTGACAAGATATTTGAGGCTTTTGAACTTTTTGTGTCAAAGGCTTGGGGCCAGCCAACTCTCCAGAGTCTCCGTGTTACTTTTATGGGGAAATGATACTAACTATGAACAAGGATTGCTTGTCACTACTGGTTTAGTTTTGTTTCTAAGCCTTTTCATTGGACAGAGCTATGAAATACATGTGTTGCTTTGTTTTAAGACAAAATGCATCTTGCATTCAGGTCACATGGCTTTTCCATCTTTAGTCTCACATTTGTGTCTCCTTTCTCACATGTGAAAATCTGAGATCTCAGTGACTCCAGTATAATACCGATTTGATGAATCCCATAATCACCAAGTATCAGAATAGCAATACCAGTAGCAATGTAATTCTGAAAATAAATTAAGAAATTTTCCATTCTTTGCCTTGTAGTTTTTCTTAAGGAATATTCATAACAATTAATTTTTATTATGGTTCAAAGTCACTTAGAATTTCTGTTATATTATTAATTAGATGCACATTTAGGCTTACTTGCTTTTAACTTTTACAAATCGATTTTTTAAAATGTAGTTTTCAGTATATGCATGGTTTAGAAGTAAAATATATATTTTTAAAGATTTTATTTATTTATTTGTAGAGTGAGGGTGAGGGAGAGAAAGGGAGTGAAACATCAGTGTATGGTTGCCTCTAGCACACCCCATACTGGGGACATGACCTGCAACCCAGGCATGTGCCCTGACTGGGAATCGAACCAGTGATGCTTTGGCCCATAGGCACACACTCAACCTACTGAGCTACATCAGCCAGGGCTAAAAGTAAATGTTTTAAATACATATTCACATATATGTATGTATGCAAGTATATCCTCATATTTTCATGTGATTTAACTAAAGAATAGCTTATGATACATACTCTTTTCCTTGCCTTGCCTCTTTTTTTTTTTAATAGTCTGTATATTCTGAAAATCACTTCATAATTGTATTTAGAGCAATCCCTCAGTTCATTTTATGTCTACATGTATCGTAGTGTATTCAACCATTGATGACTTTCAGGGTGGTGATGGTGGTGGTGGTGTGTGTTTTGGGGAAAATTTTCCCCCCTTCCCTATTACAACTAGTGTCAATGAATAGCTGTGTATGTTTTTAAAAACAATTGTTTTGCCCTTGCCAGTATAGCTTACTTGGTTGGAATGTCACCCGTAAACTGAAAGATTGGGCATTCAATTCCTGGTCAAGATACATGCCTAGGTTGTAGGTTTGGTCCCCATTGGGACACATACAGGAGGGCAACCTATTGATGTTTCTCTCTCTCCCTCCCTTCTCCTCTCTCTAAACTCAGTAAGAATATCCTCAGGTGAGGATTAAAAAAAACTGTTTTGGTCAGTGTATATTGTGAAGGATTTCTAGAAGTGGGATTGATGAGAATGTGATAAATGCATTTGTGTTTTGGAAGATATTGCTAAGCTTTTCTTTATAAGGGTTGTGCTATTTTTGCATGCCCATCATTAATGTATCACATTGCCTGTTTTGCCGCAGCCATATCAACAGAGTATGTTGTTAAATTTTTGGCCTTTTGCCAGTTGTGTAAATGAGAAATGTTATTTGATTTTAATTGCATTTCTCTCATCAACAAGGTTTAGCATCTTTTCATATGTTTAAGAGCCACTTTTTTTTCCTGTGGACTCTATTTGTTTCTTTAACTCATTTAGGTAGGATCGTTGGGCTTTTTAATCTTCTTCTAGAATTTATATATTTGGAATGTTAGCCCTCTTTTCTGTGGCAAGTTGCATTTCACTTTTTTACCTTTGTGGTCTTAGTTTGTTTATTGTGGTATTTACCATATAGAGGTTTCAATGAATTGAAGCTATCATTTCCTTTTCTTTTACTGTACTATATCTAAAATAGGCAGAAATAATGTAGTCATTTAGTATATGTTAAAATTTTTAATTAAATGCATTTGTAAAAACATATACTTCTTATTTATTATAATGTGTTCCTCTTCTAGGCAAGGATAAAAGCCATCAATACGTTTTTTGCTAAGAATGGTTATCGATTAATGGATTCTAGTATGTATAGTCAGCCCATTCAAACTCAAGCACAGTATGCTTCACCAGTCTTTATGCAGCCTGTATATAGTCCTCACCAACAGTACTCCATCTATAGCATTGTGCCTCAGTCTTGGTCTCCAAATCCTGCACCTTACTTTGAAACACCACTGGTAAGTGAGATCCTTACAGAGTAATAAAATTTTTCACTCAAGCTGAAATTTGAAGAAATCAGCCAGAGTAGTTCTTTCTTTTTTGTTTGTTTGTTTTGGCAGCATTGATTGGTTATTTTCTGTCTTTTAAGTAGTGATAAGGATATCTCATATTCCATAGCAAATGTATGCATATAACTAAAGGTTGAGTTATTGGTTTCTATAATTTTATTCTTTAGATTTTGCTGAGTGAATTAAAGTTGGAGACTGGATAAAACCAGTGATTTAAATTGCTTTAGTTTTGTTAAATTTTTTTAAAGAAGTATTCTTTATTAAATATTGAACTAGTGATTTTTTTTGTTCTGTAAAGTATTGCAAAAGTGAATAAGTAAAATGTAAAATAATTATGAGCTTTTAAAAGAAATTGATGCTAGTTTAGGTCATGAGAAATTTTGTATGACCTTCACACCAGATTTTGCCTTTACCATTGTTTTTAAACATTAAAATTTTCTTCTAGGCTCCCTTTCCCAATGGTAGTTTTATGAATGGCTTTAATTCACCAGGATCTTATAAAACAAATGCTGCTGCTGTGAATATGGGTCGACCATTCCAAAAAAATCGGTAAGGTAAAAATCATGGCTGAAATTTATTGTAAGCAATTCCCAATAGTTTTTATTGAATTACTGTTTATAGCAGTGCTTATTTGCAGACTGAATAAAAAGAGAATTTTTGTTCTTTAAAAAAGTATATGAATGATTTCATCTAGAAATCATAAACACATTTTAACCTCAGAGTTGATAATGAGTATAGAAAGAACTTAGGCCTGAGATTATACACAATAATTTTTTAAATGATAAAGAGAAGAGAAAATACATTTTATGGTAATAACATAAAGTCTGGTATGTAAATGACAGTTAGTTTGTTAAGTAGGTAACATTTTGGAGAATGAGAATTTTTTGAGGATAGAAATATTAATTAAGTAATAAATACTGGGAATATGATTTTTTTTTTTAACAGAAGGGGAAGAAACACATCCCAACTTCTTTTTTAAAGATTTTATTTATTTATTTTTAGACAGGGGAAGGGAGAGAGAAAGAGAGGGAGAGAAACATCATTGTGTGGTTGTCCGTCACGTACCCCCTACTGGGACCTGGCCCGCAATCCAGGCATGTGCCCTGATTGGAAATCGAACCAGCAGCCTTTGATTCGCAGGCTGGCACTCAGCCACTGAGCCACACCAGCCAGGGTGGAATACAAATTATTTAGGATTGACTAAATAATTTTAAGAATTGACTTTTTTAAACAATTTTCACAAACTACAGTGTATAACAGACCACAACATTTATTGGGCATTTAATGTGTAAAACTCTAGTTTTAGGGCTTTGCATGTTTTATTACAGTTAATTTTCACAGCCCTTTAAAGATACAGTTATTTTATCTATTAAAAAGTAGTAAATTGAGACATACAAGGTTAAATATCCACAAGGTTACCCACAAGCATATAGCTAGTAGCTGGCAAAGCCAAGATTTGAGCTCAGGCGGTTTGACTCCAGAGCCGACACATATGTTCTGAATATATTATTAAGAACTTGAGGAACTTTTGCTCTCATATAAAATACTGGTATGTCTCTGAAGTATTCTTTATGTATAAACATCAACTGATAATCTTAATAATGTGGTATATATTATGTCTTTGACAGAGTATGAATAACCAAAGAAAAATGGCTTATATATTGGTTCAGATTTATTGGTTTAGATTTATTTAATAGTTTCACATGTATTATTTTTTTTGTTTGCTTATTTTGTGAGCCTCCTGGGTTTTGTTTTTATAAAATTATTTCTGTTCAGTGATTTTTCTCTTGCCAGGTTTCCTTCTCCCAGTTGATTCTTTTTTGGCATAGGGTATGTTTTTCCAAGACGACTTCTAGGAATTTAATTCTTTTTGTAAGATTTTTCTGAGGCATGCTTCATTAGAGAAAGAAGCCTTGTGGTATTAAAAAAAATTCTTTATTGGATTCTGAAATACACATATGTACTACCCTCTAATAGTCACAGTTTTTGTACTCACTTAACTGACACCATTGGCTAAAGCATTTAAAGTTCATTTATAAGTGTTAGAAAAATTTTGCTACATATACACATTCGTATCATTTTATGAAGTTTCAAATGAGATCTCATAAGAATGAAAGATTCTTTATAAACAAAAGATTATTTGTGCCCTTATAGATGACTATGTTTGGTAATACACTAATAATTAACTGCAAAATTCAAATACTGATAGGTCATGTAACTCCTGTTATTAAAAAAGGATTATTTCGCCTGGCTGGTGTAGCTCAATGGATTGAGCGCGGGCTGCGAACCAGAGGGTCTCCAGTTCGATTCCCAGTCAGGGCACGTGCCTGGGTTGCGGGCCAGGTCCCCAGTAGGGGCCAAGTGAGAGGCAACCACACGTTGATGTTTCTCTCCCTCTCTTCCTCCCTCCCTTCCCCTCTGTCTAAAAATAAATAAATAAAATCTTTTAAAAAAAAAAAAGCTGAAAAGAAAGAAGACAAATTGCTAATAAAATATAGAACAATTAAAGTACTTTAAAAAAATAAAAAAGGATTATTTCATTATAAACAAGGGTGTTTAAATCCAAAAAGACCAGACTGTTATGATATAGTTTTTAACATATTTTACAGTTGAACAAAGTGAAAGTTGATGAGAATTATCTTGCTACAGTTACATCAGTAGTTATTATCAACATATCTGAGATTTAGAACATTTTCTTTTCCTGTACCATAGGTGGTAAAGTTTTTTCTTAAAAATAATTCAGTTTAGAGCAAATGACATTTTACAATTTTCCTTGTGAAAAGATACAGATTTCTCATGACTAGAAATAGTGGCTTTATAAAAATATCTGTTGATTTCACATTTCTTCAAAGGGGTGAATTTTGCTTTAAACAGTAAGTAGAATAGATATCTTCATTATGAGATAGACTAAAAGCAGTTTAAAAAAATTTTTTTAATGTTTATTATTTTTCAACCACTTTCAGATGTATAGCTAAGCGGCCAGAAAACCATGCATTCCACAGAGTGGTCCCCCCTGCTGTCCCACACACCCACCTGGCTCCATACCCCTTTATCTCGGCATTATTGACTATATTCTTCATGCTCTAGTCTGCATCCCTGTACAAGCCGTTTTTTAACTGAAAACTAAAGTAGTGATGTTTGCAGATGCTTGACTTAAAATTAACGTTTTTATAGTATTCCTTCACTTGTCACTCGTCATTGTCTGCTGTGCTTTTAAGATGAAGGGGGTTAGATTACAGGAAGAAAGGCAAGAATGATAGTCAAGTCATCTTTGTTTTTTTGAAGGTGTGCCTATGGTTCTGAAGATACAGGGCAGGTGCATTATAATTTGTCTTGTTACTCAAAACCGTTTGTGTACAATTCTTTTTCATATATTTGGCCAATAGATTGCTGTTAATTTTTAGTTACAGAAATAGTACATGAATACTTTCTTGTAAAAATGCAAATATTACAGATAAAATGCTTTTTGACCCCCAAACCAAATCCTTGTTTCCTTCTTATTTCTAAGAAGTGACTGCTGCCAGACCTTTATTTTTATTTATTTATCAGTGAAGGAGAAAGTAACTTTAGAGAGCCCTTTTGCAGTTTGTTACGTTAACCTTATAGCAGCCCAGTGATGATCACTAGATCTACTTAGAGAGAATAGGACTCACTTTCCGAAGTCTGGGCATTTTTCTACCTTTCACACTTTATCTTTCTGTCACTCTTCTTCTTTTTTTCTATCTTTTATCACTTACTTCTTTTGCCCAGACTGAGATTGTGAGTCCCTCTCAGTGAAGGGTAAGATTATGAGATCTGAGGGCTGTTTAAATCTAACTTGTCCATTAGGTGTATTGTAATGCAATAAGAAAATTTAGGTGAAAGTTTCTAAACAGATAATGTAAACATCATAGCTACTTAATAGAGTCAAATTCAGATAGGGATAATGTAAATATTTTGAAAATTACTTTGTGTTAGCTGACATACTATAATTTTTATTGCTTTTAAATGTATTTTGTGACAAAGTAATTATCTGGAAAAGTATCGCCTCTTATTAAACTCAGCCCAGCACTATAGCCTGAATTTTATCTTTAAGTAACCTAATTTTTTATGTTGTATAAAGTAGGATAGCTGGAGATGCTGTTAGAATTAATGTTTAATCATTGGGCTTATAATTAGTATGAAGTTTTAAGTCACTTTTCAGAGAACCAGAAATTGGCAGTGTGTTATTAATGTTATAAATTTATAGCTATGAAAATACTATAAAAATGGAGAATATAAACTGTAAGCAAGAAGCCAGATATAAGTTTCACACTTCCTTGATTAATCTATATGTAGAGTCAAGATCTCAGCTGCTTGGACTTACTTTAGATCACAGTTGTCAAACTCATTTTCACTGGGGGCCACATCAACCTCACGGTTGCCTTCAAAGAGCCGAATTTAATTTTAGGATTGTATAAATGTAGCTACTCCTTAATAGTTCAGTGAGTGCTCAGCTCTGCTACTAGGTAGAAACAAGGTGCTAGGCTGGATAAAACAAGGTGGAGGGCCGGATTTGGCCTGTGGGCCTTGTATTTGCCACTTGTGCTTTAGATGTTTGAACTATTGATTAAATTGCATTCTCCCTCCTTTACCATAGCCTCCTCTGCTTACAGATTGTTACAGTTGGGTGCTTAAACACATCCAAGATAAAAGCTACTTTTGTTGGAAGTAGCTTTTCTGTTTTGTTTTTACCAGATTTCATACCATACTTCATGAAGTCATGACAAGTGATTACTTACTTTATATTTTCCTAGTTTTTGTCTCACGTATAGATCTTTGAAAAACAAATTTTATTTGGAGATGGATACTTAGTAAGAAGCTGGGATTTGAATGTATTTTACCATTTCTCTCTCTCTCTTTGAATCCCCACCTGAGAATATGTTTTTACTGATTTTAGAGAGGAAGAGGGTCAGAGAGAGAGAAACAAAAACAGAGAAACATCGGTGTGAGAGACAAACATCAATTGGTTGCCTCCCGGTGACCTTTGGGTTCACTGGCTGGTGGCGCTAGTCCACTGGGTTAAACATTTAATACTAGAGATTATGTAATCTTTTTATGTAATGTATTTATAGCTATACTTTATACATAAAAATTAATAAGTAAATAAGATTAGGACTTGCCCCCCTGCCACAAACCCTTTTTACTTCCTTTGGGGGAGATATTACCCCGTTGAGTGTGCCTGACATGGACTCATTAGTAAGCTCAAAGCCTGGCTGTCAAGAGTGTAGCTTGTGTTAAAGAAAGTAGCTGAAATCCTAGTTTTATTCTGGGTACTGATGTAGAAGTGGCTTTATCTTGAAGAAGTTTGGATCTTTCACCAAATATCTTCAAACAACTTTTTAATGAAAAAATTGCACTTTAAAAATAGTACATCTGGGACATAAAAGTTTATATTTTTATACAATTTTATGTTTAACTTAATTATAATCAGGATACAGCAGAAAGCAGTTTTTAATTTGGCCTATTAAGAGTTTCTACCCTTAAAGATTTTCTTCTTGATTTATCCTTTTATGTATGTAATCTTATATTTCTTATAGTATGAAGCCTCATTTTAGGTCATCAAGTGGTTCAGAACACTCAACCGAAGGCTCTGTGTCATTGGGGGATGGACCATTAAATAGATCTGGTTCAAGGAATTTTCCAACTGAACGGCATAACCCTACAATAACTGGGCATCAGGAGCAAAACTACCTTCCTAAAGAGACTCCCACTTTGCAGATTGAACAGAACGGGGACTATGTTAGGGGCAGGTAAGGAAAAACAGTAATGAATATGGAAATTAGATATATGAAAGTGGGTTTTTTTGATGTATGCTAAATACATTTTTTACATAATGGATTAATAGTTTTCATAATTAAGAAATTTAGCGTGTTCATATAGAATATAGCTGAGCAGAGGTTTATGAAACTTATTCTGAAGTTCTTTTTTAAATTGTTTTTCTATAGTTCACAGAGGAAGAATGGCTTAGGAAGATAAAATCTCATCTGCATTATAGTTTTAATTTCGTATAATTTCAAAACTATGGGAATGGGGTTATATATTACCTAACCTGCTTGAACAAAACATAACTGTACCCTGATTTGCTTCTGGTGTGGAGAGAGTGCTTCTAATAAAAATGTGCTCAGCTTACATTGTTGATAAGGGTAGTGATTGTAGTTGAAGTTTTTGATAGATTAGCTGAGGATCCCTTCAGAAGAATATTTACCTTTTTACAATAATGGAGATTTAGAAAGTATAGATACTTAAAATAGAAATTCAGTTATTTTTGATAGAATGTATAAATTTGAAGAAACTTACGAATTTTCCCTCCCACCACCTCCTTTTTTGTCATTGTGAAAGGAGGACTCTTTTCAGAGGTCGAAGACGACGAGAAGATGATAGAATCCCAGTAAGTATTTTTTACTTTTAATTACTTCTGTTCGGTTTTTTTTTTTTCTTTTGTGATTTACTGTAGTATTGACTTGTGGTCTACCTTGGCTTTCTGGGGTTTTTTTTATTGATTACAATATGCAACAAAGGTAAATAGAGCCTGTGCTTGACCCTAAAATATACACCATTATTACACTCAATTCCCCCCATTAAAGTACATAACTAGTTAGGTATTTGACCTGTGTTTCTCACCTTTAAAAACATTATTTAAATACCTAATATTTTCACATGGTTTAAAAGTCAAAAATATGAAAATATTTTATGAAAAATAACTCTTGCTTTACGAACAGACATTTCAGCAGTTTGAATTGTTTGTATGAAAGTGCTATTATAAACAATGCAAAGATAATCTCACACAGCCATCATTTGCCATGTGTGCAGTAATATCTGAAGGAGAATCTCTGGAAGTATGATTTCTGGGTAACGATTTAATAAGTTTCCAATGAATAGCTTTCCATAGGGGCTGTGCTGATTTTCACTTCAACAAATAGAACAAAGTTCCTGTTTATCCATAACATTCCAGGTGATAATGATTTTTTGCCATTCTGATAAAGCATTTTATTCACTTTTAAAGCTCTGTTGGTGTTAGAACCTTACACTATTAATTAGTTGTTTTTTGGGGAGCAATTTGCTACCTACTGTTCATCTGTATATCTACTGATCTTATAAAATCACTTAAAAATGTTAATAGTTCTAGACATATTCTTATTTGAATCTTAACTTACCTAGCTTCAGATTATTCATATTTTGATTATGTGGTGGTTTGTTCATAGAGACTGTTTATCGTCTCTTAACTGGGGCCGAAAGATGCTGAAGACCAAAATTGGTATAGGAAAATATGGAGATCTCAAGAAAACCCTGCCAGAATTTATAGATATACCATAAATGTGTAATACTTATTTTACATGTATAAGTAGTGAATTACATATTACAAGTAGCATACATATAATTTATTATTTGTTTTTTATATATGTATATAGTATATCACATTTGTAGGTATTGAAAACACATTTTCAAAGAAGAAAATGTATTGCATTATTACAAAGAATAGTTCTTAGGGCAAAGTGTAATAAACTTTTTAAAACAATGTTGTTATTTTCATTTATAGCTTTCTGTGCCATGAGCAGCCATGAAACTTTAGGCGGTAACTTTTTTTTTTTTTTTTTTTAATTAAGGGTTTTATTTATTTATTTTCAGAGAGAGGGGAAGGGAGGGAGAAAGAGAGGGAGAGAAACATGAATGTGTG